>APFE030627262.1:199334-209993 GCA_000404065.3 Pinus taeda
ACAGAAGTGAGGAGTTTCTTAGGACATGTAGGGTATTACAGAAGATTTATCAAAGACTTTTCTAAGATAGCTTCTCCTTTGTTTGTGTTACTAACGAAAAATGTTGAATTTAAGTGGACTGATGATTGTGAAAAAGCATTTGAGCAGCTTAAACATCAGTTGTCCACAGCTCCCATTTTGAGAGGACCAGATTGGGCACTCCCCTTTCACATATCATTTGATGCCTCAGACACTGCCATTGGAGCTGTCCTGGGATAGGAAGAAAATAGTCTTCCCTATGCCATTTATTTTATTAGTAAAAACATGAATCCCGCAGAACTTAATTATACAGTCACTGAGAAAGAATTTCTAGCAGTTATTTATGCTATCAACAAATTTCGGCATTACATTACTGGTTATACTACTTTTGTGCATACCGACCACTTGGCCATTAAATACCTAATGAATAAATCAGTTACAAATGCTCGAGTCACTAGATGGTTACTGTTATTACAGGAATTTGATATCACAATTGTAGACCGACCAGGAAAAGAAAATGTAGTTGCTGACTTTCTTTCTCGGTTAAAAACTAATGAAAATATTCCAGTAGATGATTCTTTTCCCGATGAGTATTTATTTGCAATCTCTGCTCACTCACCTTGGTACGCAGACATTTCTAACTACTTAGTTGCAAGAAAATTACCATCACACCTATCGCATAGAGAAAAAAGGAAAATTATTCAGCAGAGCGCTAGGTACAGCTGGATAAGCGGTTGTTTTTTTCACACAGGACTCAATCAGGAGATCCGGAGATGCATTGGTGAAGATCATATTTATGATGTATTGAAAGCTTGCCACGATGGACCTTGTGGAGGACATTTCGCGGATAAAAGAACAGCAAACAAGGTTCTCAGGATGGGATATTACTAGCCCTCAATCTTCAAAGATGCAAAGAAATATGTCAGGGCGTGTGATAGTTGTCAAAGAATGGGCCAGCCTAATCACAGGGATGAAATGCCACTCAATCCCCAGGTAATTCTTGAACCATTTGAAAAATGGGCACTAGATTTTATAGGTCCCATTAATCCTCCATCTAATCAAAGAGTTTACATACTAGTATGTACAGATTACATGACTAAGTGGGTAGAGGCCAAGGCACTTATCAAAGCTAATGAAGAATCAGTATTAACATTTTTATTTGAAGAAATCTTCATTAGGTTTGGGTTGCCTAGGGAGCTAGTCACTGATGGACGACCTCCTTTTAATTCTCATGGCTTCAAAGACACATTGCAGAAATACCATATTAAGCATAGAATGACCACACCTTATCACCCCCAGTCAAATGGGCAGGTGGAAAGAACCAACAGAGTCATAGAAGCTATTCTGACAAAAACAATAAAGGAGAATAGGAGGGACTGGTTTCAAAGGCTTCCTGAAGCACTTTGGGCTTATAGAACCACTTGGAAGAACACCACAGGCTTTTCACCCTATGAGTTAGTTTTTGGTAAAAATGTTGTTTTCCCTTTGGAGTTTGAAATCAAAACTTTAAGAACTACTTTAGTTGTTAACCTCGATTTGAATGATGCATAGACAGCCAGGTTGCAGCAGCTACAGGAGCTAGACGAGAAAAGATTGGATGCCATCCACCAAACAACCATGATTCAGCAACAAAGAACCAGATGGCATGACAAAATTATTAAGCAGAAGCAGTTCCAGAAAGGTAACTGGGCTTTACTGTATGACTCCCGTTTCGATAATTTCCAAGGTAAATTGAGAACAAGGTGGCTAGGACCTTATGAAATAGATGTTGTATTTCCAAATGGAACAGTCAGACTCTTAACCATTGATGATAATAGAACACTGTTATTAGTGAATGGATACCGACTCCGTCCGTATCAACGGCCTGTTTCTAAGGAGGATTTCAAAGCTACCTGCATGGCAGAGTTACACTATGTTTTTTTGGTGGAATTTGCTGCCCCTCAAGGCACTTAAATTTCTGTTCATTTATTTATTTCTAGATTAGATTTCTTAACTAATAATCCCTGCCAAGGGGTTGCTATGTTACAATTAGTTGTTTTGCAGATCTTACTTTCAGAGGATGGCTGAGAATAAAAATTCTAAAAGAATCACTTTGCAACTTGGGAACGCTCTTCGGATCATAAGTCAAGTTTCACACCATTTCCTGTTGCTGCAACACCATTTCCTGTTGCTGCAACACCATTTCCTGTTGCTGCAACACCATTTCCTGTTACTGCAACACCATTTCCTGTTGCTGCAACACCATTTTCTGTTAATGCAATGTCATTCCCCATTGTTGCAACGCCACTTTCCGTCATTCCCCGTTGCTGCAACACCACTTTTCGTCATTCTTCGTTGCTGCAACACCACTTTCCGTCAATACAATATCATTTCTCCGTTGCCGTAACACCACTCCTCGCGGCTACCGCACGAGCTTATGTTCCGGAAAAATATCACTTTTCAACACTGCAATACCAATCCCAGCACTTAACGAATTATCATCCTGATGGAACATATTCCGCTGCATTCAAGGGACCAGCCAAGCACTCTAATAAGTACACATCATCACTGCTACTTCCCGTCAGATCGCTTGTGTTTTCACGATTAAAAACCCGTTCAAATTATGATTAAATCAGAAAAGGACAAGATAAAGCTTTTGCGTGCGACTAAAGGTAAAAAGTAAAGGTACGCATGTTTAAGTGTGAATATTAATTTATAGTTAATGCGGAGATGTGATACGACTGCCGAAATCATTATACTACCAATCAAATCATTCAGCCGTAGATTTTGGGGGGATTACCAAAATATCACAATTATTCCATAACAAGTTAATCGTCGCCACCCTTACTCCTCGCGGTAATATCTAAAACTCATCTTGCCGTGGCATATCCTCATTTGTAACGGTTTGCTCTGTTTCAAACTCGGAAACTAGGCTCTGTATCGTGTATTGTTCGCTGAATCAGCAGCTATGGGAGGAAATCTGATCACTTATGAACCTGGCACAACAACGCTACTGGAACTCTACCCCGAGGTTTATCAAATTGTCCTGCAAGCAGGGTGGGTAGACTACTTCAGAAGAATCCCAGATTTCAACACACAGCAGGTGTTGGAGTTCGCATGCAATTTAAGAGAAGGATTTTCCATAGTCCAGGGAGTACGTATTCCGGTAACAGAGGAAGATGTAGCCCAAGTCTCTGGGCTACCAACCAACGGTATACGCTGTTTCAGCAAGAAACATGTCATTTTGAATGCGTAGCAAGGCTTCTTTCTACCAGGTGAACACGTAGAAGCTAAAGGCAGAGGGGTCGCTCTTCATTCACTGCCTCCACCATGGCCAAAGGTCGCGGAGTTTGTCAAGCAGTATTTAACTTGCGAAGGTCGTTACCAGGTAATTTACCAACATGACTCTGTTTTGTTAAATCATTTGAGGCATCGACAGTTGATAAACATGCCCTATTATCTATAGGGTTGTCTGAAAAACATGTCACATTATGCTGAAAAAGCGAAGCATCCAGCCCTTTCCCTCAAACACCACAGGTTAGCCCAACTCTTAATAAATAAAGGCTTTGCTCTAATCCACCCACCCCCTGTCATTAATCCTCCCCAGCAAATAGAAAAAGATCCTCAGCAGGAGGAGGAAGTTCCCCAACAGCCAGAGCAAATACCTCAAGAAATTCCTCAGCAATTAGCAGTAGAAACATCCCTGCAGAGGACCCCATCCCCTAATGAAGCTCAACCATATACCCCCGTGCTTCATATTTCCACTGATGATTCTAAGGATAATACCCCCATCATTTTTCTTAAAAGGAAAAAACAGCAGGAAACTGAAACTCCACCAAAAAGGAGAAGAACCAGGGCTTCAATCAAAGCAGTTGTTATTCCTGATAGTTTCCCCAGCCTAAAGGAAAGTTACCGAAAAAGAAAAATTGTTTATTTTCCTGTTCCCAGTTCTCCACCTATTATCCTAACACCCTGTATTCCAATCATTCCAGAACAGTCCCTTTCCTCACCCTCTGCGGCTGAGATGCAGAGCATTGATAGCTTTGTGACAGCATTTTCTGAGGCAGTTGATACACAAGAACCACCTGCCGAAAAATCTAAAATAGACACCCAAGGTGATATTGGGCAAGTGGCTACTACACAAGAACCAGCCACTGACCCAACAGGTGACACACAAGAACCACCTGTTGGGGATGAAAATGCCCAAATGAACGCAGAACAACAATCCCCTCATCCACTAGAGCCTGCAGATACGCAAGTCCCGCCTACCATAGCCTCCCTATAGGAAGAAATTGAGTTTTTAAAATCTCAAATTAAAGATTATCAGCAGGAGATAATAATGGTTAAGGAAGCCTACCAAAATGAATATAATCTCCACTTCTTAGCACGGGTAGCGACAGTAATAGAAAAGAGTCAATATAATGAGCACATGTGCAGTGAGTGTGGTGAACTGTACACTCAAGCAGGATATAAGGTAGTACAAGTCCCAATGACTGAAGCTAATCCGCCACCCCCTACTGCTAAAATCAAAACAGAGCAACCTGCTGTTGTAATCAAAACAGAACAACCTGCTATCACACAAGAACCAGCAGGAAGAGCAGCAAAAGAAAGGCAACAACCTGTTGTCACACAAGAACTAGCAGGAAGAGCAACAGAAGAAATGCAACAACCTGCTGTCACACAAGAACCAGCAGGAGCTGCAGGAGTAGAGAAAGAACAACCCGTTGTCACACAAGAACCAGCAGGTTTTCTAAAAATTGTAAAAGAAGAAACAGGGCAGCCTGTTGTCACACAAGAACCAGCAGGAGCTGCAGGAGCAAAGAAAGAACAGCATGTTGCCACACAAGAATCAGCAGGTTTTTCAAGATTTGTGGAAGAAGACATAGTACCACCGCGGCCCACCCAAACTACTGCAGAGCAGAGATCCTTTAGTAACGCTTATGCACAGACTGAAGTCACTGAACTCCACTGTGTTAGTGATGCTTATGCACAGACTGAACTCACTGGACTCCACCGTGTCAAGGATGCCTATGCACAGGCTGAAACTCCTTCTGTCAGTAATGCTTACACGGAGACCTCTAGTTTTCAACAACTAAAGGACACATGGAGAATAGAATATGAGCTTTCACAAGGGAAGGCATTCCAACAACAAAAGTCAATTTGGTTCAGCTATGCATATAGAAATTGGGATGCATTGGAACAGTCTAGAGCCCAACATAAAGAAAATAAGGAGGTAAAAGCTAGGTTATCCCGTACCTTTGACCTGGTTCAGAGGATATTGGCTACAAGAAAGCCATCTTTCAACTATGCAGTATTCTTGAGAGAACGCTTGGCGTTCTTGCAAATAAAAGCAATTAGAGATGGAAGACCATATCAAGTTAATACACCTGACCAGTTTATTGAAACATTCAAAGAAGCACCACATAATGATCAAAATTTGCTTTTTGAACTCTATCTTCATAATGAGGCTATGCTTGAAGATAAAGCGATGAATATACTTCCTATTGTTGGTGATATTCAAATAAGAGCCTTCATCTCTTTTCTAGCTAATCAATTAACTTGGAAAAATGCCATGTCAGCAGAACATAATGAGCACAACTGCCTCCTTTGGATTCGAAATGAACCACACAATTCAGCTACTTTCATTGCACAACATCAGAATTATGTAAGTAATCCCGAATTGGCTGACCATATAAAGAAGCTACATGCAGCGGTCTTGCAGGACTGTCAGCATTATGTGAAAACAAAAGGGGCCCTGGTCGTTGAAGCAAACAAGTTATTCTGGGAACATTGTCCCAAAGAAAGACAGGAATACCATCCCTACAATCCCCTCAATCTCCAGGTAGCGATTTCACGCATACCTTATTATGTTAAATGTATGGAAAATTGTACGGAGAAGTGGATCGGCTACCATTTTCATTTCCCTCTCTTATGGTTACCTGGTCAGCAATATAAAGCTCATTATAAACTGACCAAGAAGGAGGAGGTAGCAGTATGGCAGCAAATACAGAATGTTCAGGGATTCAGAAGCAAGGTGGACAAAGCCTTCTCAAGCTACTGTATCAGCAACTTACACTATTCATCCCAGTTCTCCGACTCAGATTCAGAATAAACGTTGCATGAGGACATGCAACCCTTTCAGTTGGGGGAGATGTTAGGACTTTGTATTGTCTACTTTTGACCCTAAATTTTGTTATGATATTACCCTTTTTAGCCTATAAATAGAAACCCTTGATATCATTTTTGACCTCATCATCCCATGGTATGAAGTAACTCTCCTCATTTGCTATATGTTTAATTATTCAACACATATTCATGTTATTTCTTTACAATTAATCTTTGGAAATTGGCTAAGTCGCTGACAATTGATTGGAATTGTTCAAAGCCCACAGAATCATAATTCACAATTGCTGCAACACCAGAAATAGCAACTGTGCAGTTGCTGCAACACTAGAAGCAGCAACTGACTAAAGCAGGAAAAGTCTTAATTTGCAAAAGATGAAACAGTAATGGTCTGAAGCTGGCAAGACTATACTCGGCCGATCATGATAAAGCATGATCAGCAAATTCAGTCACAGACGTGGGAACACCAGGAACAGCAAGAAGTGTTTTAAGGAACGGTTAAGATTTACCAAATCAGCAACAACAGCAGAATAACCAAGGATAGCACAAGGACCCCGAGGAGATAGACGAAGACCACCCGTTTTGCAACAGCGGAAAGATCTGATTAACCAAGGATGACAATGTTATACATTGTTGTAAAAGTATGTTGTAACAGGAATTAATTTCCTATTTTTGTACAGAAGAATTAAACTGTAGGACAATCTATTGTAATAGATGTCTCCTCTATAAAGAGGAGACATCTACAGTTGAAAGACTGGAATGTGATACCGGAATATTGTAGTGTTGAAGGTCGGAACCTCTATTGTAATTGAACTCTTGGCAGATGAATAAAGCATTGTTCTGAGCATTTTAACTTAGTATTTGTGTGCAGGGGAATCTTGTGAGAGGGACAGGGCCCACCTTCTTCACAAGATTCACCCATTCCTTTCCTGTTAAGTGTGTGTTATTTTTGTATGTGTTTAGCCTTGCTTCTGATATTTCCCTTTTGCTGATACATTGTTCCTTTAATCGATTGGCGCTGTGAGAAGTGTGTCACCGGTGAATAGGATTTCTGGTGTGTATTGGCGACTGGTCACAGAGGCAGGTGCTGGACGTCCTTATTCTGAGGACAGGGTCCTGGTCCTCTGTTACAAATAGCCATCATTTGTCCACAGATTTGTTATCTTTACTCAATTTCATTTCATTTCTGCAATAGTTTAAGACTGCTGTAATGCAAAGTAAGCGTTTGATAGGAATTAGATTTGTTGTACTACATCTTTTAATGCTTTTGAAATTAAAGTGCATACAGTACGAGGTCACCTTTGAAACAAAACGACTTTCCCGGGTTGACAAATTAATGTGGTACTTGATTGTTTAATCAATAAACAATTCGAGTGACCAACAATAGCCTGAAAAACCATTAAGCATAGGCAGTCTATGTGCACCTGAAACCATTTGCAGTAACTGGTCCATTTTGGGCAAAGGATGCCTTGTTCAGGTTTCTAAAATCTATGTAGAGTCTTATTTCTCCATTTTTCTTTCTAACAGGAACCAGATTTGCAACCAATTAGAATATCTAAGAGGAAAGATGATCTGTGCATCTAACATTTTCTTAATTTATCTTTCTATAGTGGGTAGAAGAGCTGGATTTATCCTTCTAGGCTTCTGCTGATACGGTTTTGCTTCTAACTTCAGAGGAACCTTGTGTTGTATTAAAGATGTGTCATAGGTTTTCAAATCAGCGTAAGTCCAAGCAAAGATGTCTTTATAATTTTGCAGCAACTTAAAATACTGCATTTTGATTTATGGGTTTAGAGATGCTCACAATTTGATGTTTTAACATCTACAACTGTTCCAATGTTAATCTCTCCAACATCGTCTTCTGAAGAAATAGACTGTGGGTTTTGGAAAACATCATTCTAATCAAATAATTTTTCTAAAGGAATGAGTCCCTTTGGAATAAAACTATTTGACAATTGAATAATGTCGTGATTAGCAATCTAGGCTTTAAAATTTGAAGTGTCATTTTCTTCTTAAGATGAATCTTGGGAAGAAAAAGTATCCTTTCTATTACTGTCAAGACACTTTACATAAGCCAATATGAAAACTCTGTTTTTTGATAAAAATCTCCAACCCCTGTTACATCAGAGTTTTTCCTATATATAGGAAACAAAAACTAAACTATCTTGAGTCTCCTCCTCCAGCATGAGGGGAGCTCGAAAATCTATCATTAATTACCTTATCTATATTTAAACTGACTTATTAAATACAAAGGTATTGTGTTTTCAATACATAGAGTCCTATTCCTATTCAAACTCTAATTCTATCTCTCGTGTGCATGATTCCTTCTTGAGCTTTGACACTTGTACTATTTCTGTAGTGGTTGAAATGCATTTGAGAGGCATTCACTGAACAAGCTGCCTTGGATTCCAACTGTGCGGATGACTCATTATTTGGTGAAGATATATGCTATGTTTTCACGGTCCCTGCCTTCCATCAATCTTTATTTCCAAAAGAACGTGCTTGAAGCTCTTTAATACCTTTGATGACCACGCATAACACCATATGCCTAATGATCTGGATGCGTTGTGAACTGGACGTGTGTTCAACCCAAAATTTCGGTAACCCTACCAGAACCCTAATATTTCGGTCATAAAGTAGCTTTAGGAAGACTTAGCAAAAAACCAAAATGTTTCACCTTTTTGCTCCAATACTTACACCTGTCATTCTTTGAACGCTTTGGCAGCCTTGTATGGTCTCTTTCCTGCCCTCGAAGCATTCCCTTTCAAAATTTGCTGACCTCAACATCAATTTCATTTTTTCTTATAAAACAGTCATCTACAGTAGTTTCGTAGCGTGCTACGAAACTGCTGTTCTTTTCCAAAATTACAGTCTTTAATGAATTTATCAATTACTTTGTGACTGTTACAGCTTCACTTTTGGCTCCAAAATTCCTAATTTGCCTTCCTTTTATATATGCCTCAAAAACCAATGAACTTAGAAAAATAAACAAAAACTTGGGGCAACATCTGACCTTAAAAATTTGTAATTTTTATTTGGCAGCTAACTTGCCTAACTGAGCTTTTAGTTTTGCAAGTTCTTTTTCCATGGCTGCAATTTCTGATACAGTTTTCTCTAAATTAGCCATTTCTTCCTCAGCTGCCTCCCATTGCTCCTTTGAAGATGAGGTTTTGGTTTCTTTGGCAATGGGAACTTTTTTATCTATATCTTTCTTTTTGACTTCCTTTGCTTTTTCTGCTTGAGGTATCTGCTTTTCCATTTCTTTGGCCTGTCCTCTGGTGTATGGTTTTCTTTTGATTTCCTCTGCCTTCTCTGCTTTAGGCAGTTGTTTAATTTCCTTTGTTGCAGTTACCTTGACAGCTACTTCATCCTTATGAGTTTGCTCAGCTGTTTTGATTTGCCCCCTGGTGACTAGCCTTCGTGGTTTGACCATAAATTCCTTTCCAAACTCTTCAAACCTTAACCTTTTTGAGGCTTTTGATAATTTGGTGCTATCAGGTGATGACTGGGTTAGGTCAATAGGCATTGACTCAACCTGCACTGATTTGGCTTGCTCAAAATCAATTGCCTCAAGCAAATCATTTAGACTAGCCTTTGACATAGGGCTTTCTTCCACCACTATTGATTTGCCTTTTTCTCTGCTTAGCTAACTTCTGGTTCTGATTCTTGACACTTGTTCAATTCCACTTGGCCCTGGTGCATCTTTCTGGTGCTTGATTTTCTCCTCTGGTGACTTGGGTGTCTCCTTTACTGATGATTTAGGTGTCTCCTTTATGACCACAGACTTCTCTGATTTCCTTGACTTGGTTTTGGGCTTCCTTTGGTCTTTCACCTCCTTTCTGAGCTTAGCCAAGGTAGGTTCTTCAATTCTTCCTTCTTTTTCCCTATCCGGCATTGGAGTGAGACCTGTCTTGCTTTGAAAACCGACCATAAAAATAAAAGAATCCCAATCTCTACCAATTTTTTGCAAACCATCTAACACCAGCAACTTTATTAAACCATGGTGAAACAGGGATGTTTCACAATCATCTTTCTTTAACTGGATTTTATCACACATTTTACTAAGGCTTCTGAACAAATAGAAAGGGATGTATATTGATGCTTTACCTGTGAAATGCAACAAGAGTTTGAAATGATAAGAGTAAACTTTGGTGTACCTCCCCTCACATGTTAGGTATTTCTGGATGCCTGTAAGGAGCAGAGCATAATGTTCTTTTATATAATTCCTTGGCACAGCTTTGGTGAGGTCCTCATTTACATACTGTTCCTTAAAAAATTCCTTACAGGGAGTCATGTCAAACTTGAAATTTTTGAACCACTCTTGTCCTCCTCTCGGAATTTCAGTGACAAGAGAAATGGCTTGTGGAGACACAGGAAACTCTAGCATTGACACCTTAGAATTCAAGCCAGTAAAATTCAAAGCAAAAGCTTTCGTTACCTCTGTATGTCCTCCCTTCAACTTTTCGCAAAACCTCCAGCAACCAGCATTTTTAACGGCTCCCGCCACACCCTCCTCTCTTAGGGTAAGATCAAGCCCCC
>APFE030627262.1:228738-331743 GCA_000404065.3 Pinus taeda
GTGTGCATGATTCCTTCTTGAGCTTTGACACTTGTACTATTTCTGTAGTGGCTGAAATGCATTTGAGAGGCATTCACTGAACGAGCTGCCTTGGATTCCAACTGTGCCGATGACTCATTATTTGATGAAGATATATGCTCTGTTTTCACGGTCCCTGCCTTCCATCAATCTTTATTTCCAAAAGAACGTGCTTGAAGCTCTTTAATACCTTTGATGACCACACATAACACCATATGCCTAATGATCTGGATGCGTTGTGAATTGGACATGTGTTCAACCCAAAATTTCGGTAACCCTACCAGAACCCTAATATTTCGGTCATAAAGTAGCTTTAGGAAGACTTAGCAAAAAACCAAAATGTTTCACCGTTTTGCTCCAATACTTACACCTGTCATTCTTTGAACGCTTTGGCAGCCTTGTATGGTCTCTTTCCTACCCTCGAAGCATTCCCTTTCAAAATTTGCTAACCTCAGCATCAATTTCATTTTTTCTTATAAAACAGTCATCTACAGCAGTTTCATAGCGCGCTACGAAACTGTTGTTCTTTTCCAAAATTACAGTCTTTAATGAATTTATCAATTACTTTGTGACTGTTACAGCTTCGCTTTTGGCTCCAAAATTCCTAATTTGTCTTCCTTTTTTATATGCCTCAAAAACCAATGAACTTAGGAAAATAAAACAAAAACTTGGGGCAACATCTGACCTTAAAAATTTGTAATTTTTATTTGGCAGCTAACTTGCCTAACTGAGCTTTTAGTTTTGCAAGTTCTTTTTCCATGGCTGCAATTTCTGATACAGTTTTCTCTAAATTAGCCATTTCTTCCTCAGCTGCCTCCCATTGCTCCTTTGAAGATGAGGTTTTGGTTTCTTTGACAATGGGAACTTTTTTATCTATATCTTTCTTTTTGACTTCCTTTGCTTTTTCTGCTTGAGGTATCTGCTTTTCCATTTCTTTGGCCTGTCCTCTGGTGTATGGTTTTCTTTTGATTTCCTCTGCCTTCTCTGCTTTAGGCAGTTGTTTAATTTCCTTTGTTGCAGTTACCTTGATAGCTACTTCATCCTTATGAGTTTGCTCAGCTGTTTTGATTTGCCCCCTGGTGACTGGCCTTCGTGGTTTGACCATAAATTCCTTTCCAGACTCTTCAAACCTTAACCTTTTTGAGGCTTATGATGTTTTGGTGCTATCGGGTGATGAATGGGTTAGGTCAATAGGCATTGACTCAACCTGCACTGATTTGGCTTGCTCAAAATCAATTGCCTCAAGCAAATCATTTAGACTAGCCTTTGACATAGGGCTTTCTTCCACCGCTATTGATTTGCCTTTTTCTCTGCTTAGCTGACTTCTGGTTCTGATTCTTGTCACTTGTTCAATTCCACTTGGCCCTGGTGCATCTTTCTGGTGCTTGATTTTCTCTTTTGGTGACTTGGGTGTCTCCTTTGCTGATGATTTAGGTGTCTCCTTTATGACCACAGACTTCTCTGATTTCCTTGACTTGGTTTTGGGCTTCCTTTGGTCTCTCACCTCCTTTCTGAGCTCAGCCAAGGTAGGTTCTTCAATTCTTCCTTCTTTTTCCCTATCCGGCAATGGAGTGAGACCTGTCTTTATTTGAAAACCGGCCATAAAAATAAAAGAATCCCAATCTCTACCAATTTTCTGCAAACCATCTAACACCAGCAACTTCACTAAACCATGGTGAAACAGGGATGTTTCACAATCATCTTTCTTAAACTGGACTTTGTCACACATTTTACTAAGGCTTCTGAATAAGTAGAAAGGGATGTCTATTGATGCTTTACCTGTGAAATGTAACAAGAGTTTGAAATGATAAGAATAAACTTTGGTGTACCTCCCCTCACATGTTAGGTATTTCTGGATGCCTGTAAGGAGCAGAGCATAATGTTCTTTTATATAATTCCTTGGCACAGCTTTGGTGAGGTCCTCATTTACATACTGTTCCTTCAAAAATTCCTTACAGGGAGTCATGTCAAACTTGAAATTTTTGAACCACTCTTGTCCTCCTCTCGGAATTTCAGTGACAAGAGAAATGGCTTGTGGAGACACAGGAAACTCTAGCATTGACACCTTAGAATTCAAGCCAGTAAAATTCAATGCAAAAGCTTTCGTTACCTCTGTATGTCCTCCCTTCAACTTTTCGCAAAACCTCCAGCAACCAACATTTTTAAAGGCTCGTGCTACACCTTCATCTCTGAGTGTAAGATCAAGCCCCTCTGGCTCTGTTCTTAGGCACCTTTCGGATCGATGTACTCTTTTCTCCATCTTGCTCAGAATATCTTCACACAGAGAACTAACAGCAGCTACAATTCACAAAACAGCTTCGGCTTTGGAGTGCAGGCTCGCTTGCAATGATCCCTTTAAATGAAAACTCAGGCTTCTTTGCGTTTTTTCAAAAACTCGTCATACAACAGGCATGTTAACGCACCATGAATAAACATTATGACACAACCATACCTCATAAGATCTCTTAAAATAATTGTCATGTGCATGATCCTAAACCTGATGGCGGAATGATAACCTATCATGACCTGGAGAAGACATCAACTGACAAAATGTGGACGGACCTAATGACTCATCTCCCTAGATTTGACATTTCAAGAAAATGCGCTGCAAAAAAAACCCCGAATCCCCGATTTCGTAGCGCAGACAATTATGAATTGACAAACCGCGCTACGAAATGGCTGGTCAATGATACGCTGCGAAAAGGTGGAAAAATGATTGCGCAACTAAATTGGCCTATCAGATTGCGCTGCAAAACCGCACAAAATACAAATGACGCAAACAAGACAAGACATGCCTTAAACAATAATGATGGAGGGTATCTAACGGTTTTTTACAAGGACTCACATCAATACCTTTTGAAATTCTAATTTCAAAGTGACACACATAGAAACCTATTGACTTAAACAAAACAAAAAAAATTATATGAATCTTTGGACATAGGTGAACTGTGGTTTTGAGTGATAACAAATTGGATGGTTCCTTGGCTGGTCAGTCTTACAAAAAGTATGTGCAAATCTTACCTCTCTATATAATCTCAATTTCTCTCCTCCATAAACAGGAATAATAGCATATGACATGTCCATCTGTAGAGTTTCCCCTCATTTGGCACAACATGACCTAGAAAGGAGCATTCCAAACTTGGGAAGGATATCTATAACAATAATGTCAAGTACTACACTTTTTACCGGAATATGGGCAAGGGTAACCACTAAATCCTTGATCAATCCTAAATAGGGCACCCTTTTTGAATCAAAGGTGTATAGGTCATGGTAAGATTTAGCGATATCTAATTTCAAAAGGTCCATGATCAATTTCGACATAAGGTTGTGTGATGCCCCTGAATCAAGCATACAATTGAATAACACGAAGTCATTTGTTTTAAGAGTTACATAGAAGGGAGGCGCTATCTCATCTATCATGTCTGAACTAGGGCCAAAGGCTACTACTGGCTTTTCATCTTGTAGACCTATGACATCACCTTCAACATCAACCGAGGTGTTTTGTATCCATTTTGTCACTTGGCTTTTGTAACCAGGGTTTTTAGAAAGTTTTGACAATGGAATTGGGATCTTAACCCTCTCCAATTCATTTTCAACATTAAATGCAGTCAAAATGTTTTTACCAGATTGGGTAGTATCATTTGATTGATCTAATGGTTGAATAAGAGTTGTTTGAGCTTCAGCAGTCTTGGTACGTGGTTCAATCATTGGAGTTTCCATTTGGAGGTCTCCTAGGACCAGGCCTAGGCCTAAGATCATACCTTTTGTTTAATTATGCAATTAAAAATTCAGAAAAAAGCATGATATTTAGATACCTGTGCAGCTTCCTGATCCTATTGAGCTTAATTCTGTTGTGAGAGAGGAATGATGGTTGTTTGATTGGAAGAAGATGAATCCATACTATTAATGTCTTCAGTAATTGTCATAGTACTATCATCAGGTTGTTGGTCATCTATCAATAGAGGAGTAGGAACCTGTTGATCATTGGTAGGTCTCTGAAGAATTTGTAGTGGTTGGTTTCTCTTATACTGACCTTGATTTTGGTTTTGGGGCCTAGCTACTGCTTGTTGTATGGTCCTAGGTTGGGTCTCAATATTTGAAATCCCATTTGATAGGTTTCTAAGAAGAGATGTTATTTCATCTATTTTTGAGTCTTCTAACTTAGTCTTTGAGGAACTAGAGGCTTCTTGAGCAATTTTGAGTTTTCTTTGGGCCTTTTCTTCCTTGATTTTCAAATAAGTTGATGTTGCCCTATTTGCTTCTACTTCTATGACATTTGTTTGCATGTCTTCAAGAGTTTTTGAAGTTCTCTCAATAAAATCATCATCGAAAGCTTTAGAAAACCTAGACTTAGCTGCTGCTACAGGAGGCTTACAATCAGCAGGCATTTTGTGATAGAGTTTGTTAAATCTTTTGATAAAATCTGCAACTGGTTCACCGAAGTTCCTTTTAAGCTCTTCAAATTCTTTGAGAAAATAAAGAGGATCCTTTTTGACACCCCACTAATTTTTGAATATAGTAGTAAGCTCTTCCCAATTTCTAATGGACGCTACTTGTAACTACCTAAACCAAATCCTCACGTTTCCTTCTAATGTTTATACAAATGATCTCATATAAACATTCTCTGCTTCTATGTTCATGTTGTCTGCAAAGTTGAAAGCTTGAAGATGGTCTTCAGTTGAGGGACTAGTTTCTCCATTGTATTTGGGAAGGTATTTTAAATAACCAACTGGGAATGCATCAAGGTTATTAGTTAAGAATAAGGCAACATATCTAGCCTATACAATTGGTCAAAAAGCCATGACAGTAGGTGGTGTATGAGGTGCTTGAGTTGTATGAGGTTGTCTGGGTGGAGTATGAGGTGTTTGTGTGGATATAGAGGATGAAGAAGAGGAAGAAGATGGTGTTTTAGGAGTTGGTGAACTAGTTGGAGGTGAAGGAGGAGGATATCTCCTTAAAGACTTCAAAGGAGTCTTGAGAACTAGCTTTGGGACCTGACAAGGAATACCTTCTTTTGATTCAAAAAGAGGATTGGTATACACAAAAAAGGTCTCTTCAGGTTGTTAAGAAGAAGAAGCTTTGGGTTGATCAAAAATTGAAGGAAATGGATAGATGGTAGGGGATATGAAATATGTGGGTTTATATTCAGGTAGATTAACACCCAAATCATATTCAGTGAAAGGTGATCCTGGTGGTAGTGTGGGTCAAAGATAAGATTCTAAAGATTGAATAAGGTATGTAACTTGAAATCAACTCCTATGTTTAGAAGTTCAGCAATCCTAGGTGATAAATGGGAGCAATCAGGATTAGCTGGGATATTACTATAGGGGTCAAATGATTCTACTTCTTCAGATTTTAGGACTAAAGAGGAAGAAGACGATGATTGGTGGTGTCCCCTTTTAGATCTAGCTTTTCTTAGAAGCCTTTCAGGATCTAACAGAGGTTTAACTATGTCAGCTTCTGAACGAGATCTGGTATGTTTATAAGGTGCCAGCTTGGGAGTGTGGAGTCACCAAGGTGAATGATTTTAACCTTCTAAATCCTTTAACCACCTTTAAAGGAAAAGAATGAATGAATATCGTTGTCCCAAGGGAAACTTAAATGAAATTTGAATCCCTGGCAGCGGCGCCATTCTAATGTTGTACCTCTAAGATAGTAGTTGGTCAGGTTACCAATGCTAGAGTCTCTAGAATAATTTTTTTGGGGGGGGGTTTTGTTTAAATTTATGGAAGACCAATGAATGAAGACAAATGCAGAATTGAAGTAATAAATACTTTGGGGTATATTAATACTTTAAAAAGGGGTTGTTATAAAGCATTACAAAGTGATATAGATCAAAATAGTGGTGAGTAGAAGACAACAAAAAATATGATTATCACAGTTTCCAAACTGTAAAACAGAACAATCACAAGTTGGAAAACCTCCTAAACTACATTCTAGAGGATCAAGGCAGTATACTTAATGCTTACACAAGATATTGATGATTTATTGATTAGAGGGGATTAGCTACACAAATAGTTGCATTAATCCACACTCTTAATAGATGATCACTTCAACAACTTATAGGAAACAATTGAAATTCTAATTGTTCCTACCTAGATATGTCTGGAAGTCATAAGCATATGAAGAAAGGAATAATGATTGAAAAACTGGAAAAACTTACAAGATAACACAAACTGTGCAAGACCATATTCAGAATCCTTTGCTTTGTATTAAGGTTCCAGAAAGATTTAGTACATCAAGAGTCTGCAAAAGTTTCCTTCCAAGGTGGCTTCCAAGTTCAAAGTAGCATTAACTGTCAAAAACTTTTACAAGCAATGAGCTATGAATCTTCAACTCTGAACCATTTACAACTTAGAAAAGGAGTTATTTATACAACAATAAAACTACAAATATCTTAAAACTTTTTAAGATTTATTCTAGGAATGAAGAAGATCTTCATGGCAAGAAGATAGGGGCAGCTATTGAACTGCTTCTTGTTGTCCTCTTTATTCAGGTTGTGTTGGCTTTTGTATGATGATATTTACCCCTTTTTGCTACTTGGTTGTTTACATTCTTCACGCTGACCGATTCCTTTAGTTAAATCCTTTTACTGACATTGCTTTAAACTCTGTAACTTTCTTTTTGATCCTGCTAAGTAAATTCACTACACTCCTTTTAGGTTTTATTTTGTTTTTAAAATAGTAAATCTTTATATTGCGTCTTAAAACAGTTATGCAGGCTTGTTGTTTATAAACTTGAAACAATGTTCCTCTTACCTACAAAACATAGAATTTATTAAGAAAACATGGTGGTTGAGGATCTTAAATGGCTCTGCCAAGCTTGAAAGACTATAAGAGGAGTCTGGGGTGTATCATAGGCTAAATGATGGCTTACAATAGTCGCAGAGGCTTATTAGAGGCTGCACTATGTTAAAATAGGCAAACTGAACAAATGGTGCTTAAAATGTGTTAAAAGGAGAAACAGTCTTGCTTTTTAACCATCGAGCGAAAAATGAACAATGGAGGAAATAGTACGGAGGATTAATCAAGGCGGGAATGGCTTAATCTGGGTTTAAACTGAGATTAGTAGTAAAAATGAAGTTTTTGGGTCATTTTTGTGTTTAAATTGAAAATCGATTTAACACAAAAAATCATTGAAAAACACAATATGCGGACTTGAATTTGCATAAACTCTAGCGGATAATAATATCGGGCCCGAGGCCAATCGCATATCACTATCGAAGTTAGGCGTAGGGTAGGCTCATTGCATAGACATATAACAATGGGCAGGCGTGACATGGTGGTTAACTGAAATATATATGTCGTCGAGTCCAGACTTTGATATCGCAATCAGAGATCGCAATGGGCAAAGGATGTATGCATTGAAGTTAGGCGTAGGGTAGGCGCATATCACTATCGAAGTTAGGCGTAGGGTAGGCTCATTGCATAGACATATAACAATGGGCAGGCGTGACATGGTGGTTAACTGAAATATATATGTCGTCGAGTCCAGACTTTGATATCGCAATCAGAGATCGCAATGGGCAAAGGATGTATGCATTGAACGGGAATTGCAATGGGAACGGACGCGATATGGGAATAAATTGTGATATATATAACGTCAGGTCTAGGCCTCCCATCGCATATCGCAATCAAAGTTCGCACTGCGGGGGGTGCATTCATATGGAAGACTTGCGATGCGATATTCTTTGAATACATAGTTTTATAATAAAACTATGATATATGCATTGTTTTAAAATGCCTGTGGTCCCACCGATATGTGATGTGATATTTGTATA
Organism: Pinus taeda; assembly: GCA_000404065.3. Classification (NCBI taxonomy): domain Eukaryota; kingdom Viridiplantae; phylum Streptophyta; class Pinopsida; order Pinales; family Pinaceae; genus Pinus; species Pinus taeda. The sequence goes on from APFE030627262.1 coordinate 236,537, forward strand.
TAATGCATAGTTTCTAACGAAACTTAAGGGTTTTTGGGTTATTAATAAAGGAACTATATAATACAGGAAAAGGGAAATATTATGGATTTAATGTTAATATGAAAAATATAAATGGAAAGGAAGAATGGGCTAAGCATAATGGAATTATTTGCTCTTGACATATATTCGTCAATACTTAGGGAAAATATATTTTTATGTAAAAATGGAGTTTTCATGGAGTTTTTACTTTTCCTAGGTAAAAAGGTTTTTTACCATAGGAAAAGGGATTTTTAATGAAAACAAATGATTATGAACTAAGTGAAGGTAGGAAGGGGAAATTAGTGAATATAGGAATGAATGAGGATGAATGGGAAGTTAATTACTTGACTTTGTAATCCTTCATTTGCCTTGTATAATTGCCTCCTAGGCATAGAAGCATGATGAATATACATTTTGTCCAATCAATCATTAAACTTTTGCAACCTTTCTCTACTTACCCTTTGCTTATCCTATCATTTTTTATTCACTTAATGGGTGCATTTAAGCTAGAAAACCCTTATTCTTTCTTCTTATTAACAAAAATAAACTATCTAAATCCATCCTTTTAACTTCCAAGGGCTCATATTAAACTGATGAGCACCTTATTATTCTCTACCTAATTACTGATCTTCCAAGATTAAACAGTTTGGACAGATCTTTATTCTCTATCTATAACATCAAATTTAAGGCATGAAGCAATCAAGATTAAATAGTCTAACTGTCATGGGTTGTGGCATTTAAAACAAGTTGCACACAATTATTATTTTGCAGAAAAAGTAGTGGCATTTGGACTTGCTCACTTTCAGAGTTTATTTCTTTTATGTCTACCTAACATTTTCTTTTTGCCTTTATTTTTTAGAGAAACTAACCTAACATTTTCTTGGATATGGACATCATCATCAAAAAATATTTTTTAAACAAACATTTTATTCACTATTGTATGTCCATATCCTAACTTAACATTTTTTGAAATATTCTATCTAATCAAAACCAAAAAATGCTACAACACAACCTTCGCACTTACTATGCTACGCACACCAGCGGGTACCCCGCACCCTGCGATACTGTTTTTGCGCAGTTCTGGCCGCAGCGTGACCCATGTAATTTACCCAAGTCTTCCTTAATTAGGCTTTGTCAGCTAATTACTTAGATTATTTTCATATATAAGCATTCATACAAGTATTTATCAATTGTGTGCAGTAAATAAACAGAGTAACAGTACTGCAAAACATCAAAATACGGATTCAAGAACAGATGCACAGAGTAAAAATTCTCTTTTTTAACTTTCAATCCCAAGTACAGACCCGACTCTGCCTTGCACACTCAGCTGCAGGGGTCTGCGCACTCAGCTACGGACTCTACTAGGCCTCTACGCACTTAGTTACAGAGCCTCTTCCTACTACTATGACCCAGTACACTTCAGCTTCAACTCTAACCTTGAACCATGCCTTCGTTATTCTATCTATTCTTCCTTAGCTATCTTTACACTTAGAGCCTTGCTCTATTTATACAATACCATGGTTCATGGAGCATGGGTAGGCCAACACAAATTTACATTAAATTACAATATTTTAGGGCAGACAGCGTTATGACTCATCATAGACTTCGTGCTCCGCGCTCGCAATTCATGGAGTCTTACAATCTAATTGACCAAAACTTGGGCTTTGAGCCCCAAAACATGCTGCGGGGGATCCCATGCCCAACAGGTATAATTTGTGAATATATTGTTTCTTTACTGCGCGCACCTATATGAATGATTTATATTGTAAGTATAACTTAAAGCATGCAAGTAGGCTAAGATAATCAAATAACATTGGATTACTAGTAAGGACTTGGGTAATAACAATGTTCGGCCCCCCGAGTAGGGTTATGTGTATGTAGCATCTCAGGCTGTGAGGTACGGGAAAGGTGTAGCAACGTGCATGTAGGGTCGAACCGCAGACCACTTGAACTCATCAGACATCTCCAGTGTGCAGAAACCTAGTTCTAGCACCCTCCCATACTACCTCGGGTGAGACCTCAGTTTGTGCTTTGTGCACTGTTGCCAAAAGGGCCAATAGTACCAGGATTTTTTTGGCTAAATCAATTCTACACTTGGGTTAGGCCCCAATAAGCCAACAGAGGTATACCTAGAGTTCACTAGGAAAGTTAATTTTTCCTAAAATTCATCATTATACTATACTTATTCCCAAGTTAAGAATGGAACTATGATCACTCTAAGCTATATTTGGGGACAACTCTTTCATAGCCTTCACTTTCATCTTGGGTTGTTTAGGATTTGTTCTAATTAGCTAAGGATGGTGATCACATTAGCTAAGGATTGTCATCATTAATCGCATACCTCAATATCAAATCATATTTGAGCTATGTAATAATGAATTTAAATCAAAGGAGAACTTCATTTTCACATGTGCATCCTATTATGAGATGTTTTCTAGATATGATTTCCTATTTATAGATCCTCACACCTTAAAATATGGGATTCATCATGAACACTAGAGGTATAATTCATTTTTCGTTATAGTGCTTGCTTAGTTTTGGATGAAGTTGTTACACACTCCAAGATCTAGCTACATTTTGAATTTCTTTCCCTACTACCCCATTATTTGAGGACATAGGAGGAGACACACGAATCATCAGTTTTTAAAGGATTACTTAGTGCCATATCTCTTTCACAGTTTAAAGTCTCTCTAGGTATTGCGGTTTTTCTTAGCATACATATTCATTGTAATGTTTACTTAGTTTTCTCAACCTAGAATGTTTTTTTTTAACAAAAATAAGTAATATTTGTTTTAAGATAAGCTACAACCAAGCTTTCCAACAAATTAATGCAAAGAAGATGTTATCTCTTAAAATAAAAACCAACATAACCATCTTGCAGAATTTGTAAGGTACAAAGAAGCCTAAATTATCCTTCGCAAAGGAATGAAAAATGTTTTACTAGCATAAACTCTAAAATGACACCTAAGATCAGAATTGTTCCACACATGTAAGAAAATTTGATACTAATAAAAGGCATGTCCATTATGCACCTCATCTTGACCAATATTAGTAAGTTGTGATTTTTTATTTCCCAAGTCCATCTATTTAAGCATTTGATGGTTTATTTCCTCTTCCTTAGGTTCATTGGGGATATAATTCAATAACATTCTAAAGTTAGAAGTAGCAAATTAGGGTTCCTTATTGAGACTACAAACCATATTCCTCACCATTGAATGCTCCTCTTCCCTAAATTTCTCTTTTTTGTTACAAGGGAGTGTCCATAATCACTATATTTTTAGAAATGTGATAGGGACAAATCTAAATGTTCTAATTTTTTTGGAAATATAATGGGAATATGTCAACATAATTAGTGACAAAATCACAACTTTACATTGCTTAAAATATATTTTTGAATGCATAATTCACTTCAACATCCTAAAAAAACCCATAGGGTGATCCAATTATGCTATTAAAACAATTGAAATTTGTAGTTACATGATCTTTGGCCATATCTTAAACAAACTTGATTGGAAAATCATAGTTTAAAATGTAGGATACTTAGACTTAGTGAATGCATTGGTATCATTTTCATGGACCTATTGTAGCAGCTACAACCACCCTCCAAAATTTTGCCTATGCTTCATTTTGGATCCTCCCTCCTAAATCAAAACAACTCATCTTGCATTGACTTGTGTACTTGCACTTTCATTGAACTTTATATTTGCATTGTGGCTTGTGTTTTCTTACTTGATTTACTGCCTAACCCACAAGTCGGTCTCTTGACTTTGTTTCAGCCCAGTTCCATTCCTGCCTTAGTGAAGTGCGCAATCCTTGAGGACAACCAACCTTGCTCTCGGGAATTGCGTAGTCTAAGTTGAAAGTGAGCCTTCAACTCCAAAATTGTGTAGAGACAGCTTTCAGTTGGGAAATTGCACAGAGCCTGAGAGGCATCCCAGAGCCACTCAACCTAGAAATTTCTTATAAGTTACTAAGTGCATGAGCCAGTGAGTTTCCCAGTCCTTCCCAGAACTACACAATTTCTCTGGGCCATGCATGGAAGCTTTTACCAAAAAAGAAAAAAACAACAAATCAACAAAGTATCCCTAGAAAATTGGGATCTATTTTTAGTAGTCTGAAGGAGACACTTTATTTATTTTGGAAACTGCCACCAAGTGTCGCCTTTTTCCTTGATTTTTGTCTTTCGTGTCATAAACCTTAAATCAACAAAATCTATTTAATCGACACTACTAGAGCTCATTTTCACTTTCAATCTTGGAGCTCTATAATTCCTAAGGATATCAATGAACATTTGGTGTGATCGTTGTTTCTTTTTTGGGTAAGTCTTGCTTTTCTAATCTTGTGCTTCTTTTTCTATCGCTTTTGTTTGTTTAGCTTGTGAGACTATTGTTTCACTCATTTTTTTGAATGACCGCTAGTGTTTTAACTTATTTTAGCTTGTATAAATGTTGTGTTGAGTTTTTCATTACCTTTCCCAAGTGTTGCATGCATCACCCAAGTTTTGCACCAACGTTCGTTGTTGCGGAAACTCTCTCTACATGCTTCATTTTCCCTCAGTGTTATTGATTCTTGCACTTATTTCACTCACATGCATAATCATTCACTTAGATCTACACCCAAAATCTCACTATCCTTTAGATTTGTTCGATTTCTCACTTCCCTTGGGAAGATCTAGGCTTCCTTGGCCTGGATCTCATTTTCCTGAGCATGAACTCTGAATTTCTAGAGCTCAAGGCCTCCACCTTGGCTTCTGCAATTGTGTAGAGTTTTCCCAACCTTGGATCCAACTGTGAACTGTGCGATTCCAGGAGCTAACCCTGATCCTTGGCCACCAAGACTGTGCAATGGGCAATCTCTCCTGGCATGTCCCCAGACTGAACTATGTATTGTGCAGTTCTAGTCAGCAAGACCTCCCCATTCACTATTAAGACTGCACAATGCAAAGTTCTAGCTACCAACCAGTCACCTCTATGAGCCAAGTTTGTGCAATACCTCCCAAAATTTTTCCAGTTTGTTTCTTGGTTTGTTCTTAAAGTTATTTTGGTTTCAAGCTAACATTTGCATGCCATGAGTGTCCTCTTTGTCCCCTTAAGGAGAGAATTTTCCTCTACTCGGTTGTTTGTTGTTATCTATAGACCCCATTCATAATTGAGTTCTTGTTCCCCCTAAAATAAAGGATCATCCTCATTGCACCTACCACCATTGGGTTTCCTTTTGAGGCCCAATCAAAGAAGAGAATATATTTTTGTTTCTTAATCTACCATTCATTGCATTCTTCCTCTTTCATTCTTATCTACCAATTAGAGTGACATGAGGGTTGAAGGAGTATTGAATTTTAATGAGAAGCTCCTCCCTTTAGAATGTCCATTATCCACTCTTTTTCCTCATATTCAAGCAACTATACCATATGAATTTTCAATCCCAAAATTTGGTGGATTTTGACATTAAACCCCTAGATTTTGTATTTATTATCCTATGATTGACCAAATCTTGTTGAATTATAGCTTGCTTATTGCACAGAAACTTTCCTATAAATAATTTTTTGCATATCTTACCATTCTCTCTAAAAATTGGCTTTGTTTATGGGTGATACCTTATAATAATTTAGCCATAAAGAGAATATATATCTCCAAGAATCTGTAACTCTCATTCTATGATTGATCCCTACAAAGGAAAATTTCCAAACTTGCTTGGTACAATTGTAATCAAATAATATGTGATCATGGTTTTTGTCCCCCAAATGGAATATAATGCATTGTGAGGGCCCTTGTATCCCCCACTTTTGAAGACTCTTCACAATTAGAAGTTTGCATTAAACCACTACCCAATATAAGGTGTTGACAATGGTAAATCATTGTTGTGTGAAAGTTTCTTCCATATACTAGATCATTGTTGGAGATACATAAACATGATATAATAGGCATGATATACAACTCTACAAGTATAATCCAATTGAACATGGGCTTTACTATTAGAAACTAAAAAAATTGATTGGTCAACAACCTTTAAGTGAGGCTCAAACAATTGGGACCAAAGGAACTAAATTAGATAGAAGCATGATTTAGATTATACAAGGAATGAAATGAAATGTAGGCAACAAAACACAGAAATATGGTAAAGCACAACATATAGTAGAAATCTCTCTCTTTATAAAGTAGCAATATATTGTAGAACAAACACTAGATTAGAATGGTGATAGCTTATCTCTGAAAGAAAGAGATGTTAATGATTCTCATTGGCCATAAATTTATTAATTATGTTTCCAATGTCATTAAACAAATATTTGATGCCCACATCATGAAGGAATGATGTATCATCATTTACAAATGAGAGGCCCTTTATAAATATTAATACATGTACCTTTTTCACTTAAATGTATGTCTTTTCACTAACTTGTCCTTTCATTATTTTATTATTATTAGTAGTAGTATTAGTATTATTTATTGAGTACTATTCTAGTTTATTTATTATCTTTTGGGCCTTAATATCTATGGAGAATTGTGTTGATTTAGTGGAAGATGTGGATGGTCATCAATATCCACCTCCACCTAGATCAATTATCATACCCAAGGAATTAATTGTCCCTATTGTGTCAAGTTCCCATGAGGGATGGGAAATGTTTTCCAAATTTCAATCTTGGTGAGCCATTTTCCATTATGAAGAAGTTATCCTACTTTGATGACCTGATAAAATTATGTGTTCTCATTGGAGAGTGGCTTTCATTTTGGTATCCACATCCCATCCATTGTAACTTACTCAATGTAGTGGGATTACGTCCTATAGGGACCAATTGTTCAGACACATTCAAGGTGTCCATCAAAGGTGGGAAATATCACTGGAGTAGCTCCACATTAAATGCTAGGTGCAAACCAAGGAAAGGAGGATATTTAATTCAAAACCATTTTCACCTACAACCTTTGTGATAGGTTGAGGCCCATATCGGAGTTGTATAAGTTTCCTATGGGCTCCTGTGAACTGTACTTTCTGCAAATGCAACCACACCTTATCACCAACTTGAAAATTGTGAGAAATATGGTGCTAGTCATGTCATTATGTGTACTTACCACCGTCCTTTTCCAATATGTCATGAAATAGTGGTTGTACATTTTTGGACTTGTTCAACATATTTGGCTAATCTACCTACCTCAATTTGAGTATGCGAGGAACATGTCAATGAAGATGCAATGGGAAAAGCTACATCAATGGGTTCCAATGGTTAGAAAGACAAGCACATCTAAAAATGCTTATGGCTAATAGAGCTATGGAGAACCCTATTATATTTATGTTAAACATGGAAGGCCCTCATCCCATGTACATGGATGTTTGGAGTTTTACATGCATATGATATGCACAATCATCCTATTTACCATTTCATTTTGTCCATATTTCTTCTGCACCAACAATAATGGGCTCCACAGGGTGAGGATCTTGGTTGAATCTGGCCCTTTTAAATGAACTCGTGAATATGACGCTTTAATTCCTCATTATATTCAAAGAAACATTTGTATATCAGGTCATTTGGTAAAGGCACACTAGGTATCAAGCTAATGGAATGTTTTATCTAACATTATAGAGGCACCTTTGTAGGTGAAGCAAATATGTCTTTATACTCTTGTTGTGGTGAAAACAAAACATCCCCATTTTACTATTGATATTTATAATGGGGACCCTTTTATATTAAATGTTGGTCATATCACTTTCTTCAATTTTTAATTTGGGTTGATCTAGTTGGTTTGATTTTTTGTTTGTGTCCTATTTAATGCGTGTTCTACCTCATATGGATATGTGGTTTGAAAATGGCTCCCTAACTGATGATCAAATATTCTCACCATATTGGCCTTACATAAGTTACAACATGTACATTATTTTTTTTATAATAACCTTTGTTTATAAATATTTACTTTTATTTTCAAAATACCATTTTTATTTTGTAAATATTAATGTTTGTTTTAATTTTAAGTTAATAGCCCCAAGGCCAAAATCTTTGTTATAAGTGGCTATGGCTTTTTGTTGGCTTGAGGGGGCCTGACCCAGGTTCAGCGTTAACTAGCCAAAAAAATCTCTACACTGCTGGCCCTTTCGGTATTAGCCCACGGAGTGCGGACCGAAGTCTCACCCAAAGCAATATGGGGGGATGCTGGAACCAAGTTTTTGCACCCTGAGATGGTTGTGATATTGTTTGATTCATTCTATTCCTGCCTTCACACAGGTCACTTCTCTCTAGGGCTTGCAAGACAAGCCCTCTATTCTGTCCCTTAAGACCTCTGTGAAAGGGTACGATCAACCTTCGCGCAGCCCTAGCCTACTTCTCAGGTACTTCTGCACTACTAAGGCAGTGAGATGTACAAATTCCCCAATTAATCTAAGTGACTTGCTTATCTTATCAAACAATTATAGTTGACATCGCATAAACAGATATTTGTAACTAAGTTCAATTATTCAATGTAATTGCGGTCATTCACGCATCATATAAGCATAACAAAGGAAATTCATATATAACATATCAAGATGCATCAACAGAAAAAAGACACAGAAATTGCAGAATATCTTTCTTTATTAATATCTTCCAAGTGTTTACAAACTCTGTCCACCCTATGCACACAGCCCTAGGCCACTGTGCACTCAGCGGCGGACTTCTACCCTAGGCCTTTGCACACTCATCTGTAGAGCCTCTACCTATGCTACAACCCAAGATTTTGACTTCTTGCTCCAAAGCTATGACTCTTTTACATGTTCCATCATTCTATGTCTCTAAAACTACTTAGATCTTAGCTCTTTTTATACAATCCCATGGTCCGCGAACCGTGGGTAGAACTCTAATAAACCACTTTATTTTACAAAACTAAGGGCAGACTACCCTTTATGACACATAACACATTCATGCTCCACGACCACAAAATGTGGAGACTTTACCATTTTATTACAAAATTTAACTCAAACATGGGCTTTTAGCCCGAAAACTGCCCTTGGGGGATCCCGCTCCCAACAACCCCCCAACACAAACATCATGATTCGCCCTCGAGTCACTCGGTAGATTTGGATATCTTTGCGTGAAGCCCATCCAGCTCAACCCGTATGAGTGCTACCTCAGTCATGCACTGAGATGCTGCCTGCTTCGCATTTTCCACTGTCTTCTCGGTCACTACTCTTGTGCTGTCAGCCTGAAGCTTTTTTTGCATCACTTTTAGAGTCACAAGCTTTCCTTCAATATTTCTTGTGACTGCATAAGCTTCCTCTAGTCAGGGCTTTAGTCATGCCTTCAGCACTGCTTCCTTCTGTAGCGCTGCGTCCACTTGTTCCTTCAACTGCTTGGCCTCCTGGAACTTGGCTAGCCTCTGCGTCAACAAGATGGTTCACGTTGTGCCCTTAACTTCATCGTAGCGTTGTTGTAGCTTGCACGCTTCTGTCTCCAGCCTCTATACATTTGGGTCCTCCTGCAAGCTTGTTAGGACCTCAAATGATTGCTCAAACAACTACGTTCAGTCTACTACTGCACTTTCCACCACCACAACTACTTTTGTGATAGCAGTCGCCCATTATTCCTTTACCTCTGGTGGTGTTGAAGGTTGGGCCCTCAACTGCAGCACTGTAATCTGCAAGTTCAACTCCAGCTAAACCCACACCATCTCAGTCCAAGTGTCGCGCACCCTTGTGGCCAACTTATGGATGCATACCTCGACTAGCTCTTCCTCTAGAATGGCCAACTTTGGGACCATTCTGCATGCCTCCTCAACAACCTGCATGATCTTCCTGCTCTGTTTGGTCACCTCGGTCTCAATGGAAATGGTAGCATTTCTTTGTAGGGCCATCTGTTTGTTGTTGATCTACTGTTCGTTGATTATCTGGAGGGTGCGGTGCTCACAAGCCCTCAGCTCTATAATTACTCCATCCTGCAAGAGGTGGAGTGCTTCGCACAGAATTGCTGCTAAGTTCAACCCAACTCCCTTCAGACCGCTAACAGTGGGCTTGTCAACCTCATTTTTAGTGGTCAGTGCTCCCTCTAGCAGCACTATCGCACCGGAAGACTTCGTGTGCAGCATATCGGCGGCCTCTGAAGTGCCGATAACCAAGCTGGCAGACACCATGCTAGCTTGCAATGTGCAGGTCTGCAACTCTTGCAACCCGATTTGGATGTCCCCTAGATGATCTACTGTTGTTGTTCAAATTGTTGTAGGGCCTCCGCAGTGACATCTCTGATTGTTCACCGATATCATGTAAGTCACCCTCTATCAATGTGATAGGGTCCAGCGAGGTCTTGGTCACCATGGATTTCTTTCTGGACCCTAACTTCTCCAGCTTTCTTGGGTTCTTAATGCAGGCAGACGTCTCTTGAGGGTTCACGTCGTGCTATTATGTTTCTTCCTCTTCGATCTCAAGTGAAGGCGACTGCGCGCCTTTGTTAGATCCACGCTCTGTTCCACCTATCTGCTTACCTACCTGTTTTTCTGCCAGTTTGCCTGGGCCTTCTCAGTGGCCTTCTTTTTCTTGTTTTTGACTAGTTGAGCCATATTCAACTTGGCCTCCTCCTACTTCTTTTACGTGGTGGACTTGCTGCCACCCACCGCCAAGTCCATGATAGTGTGCACTCCACCAGCCATTGATCAAGCACTGCATCGATGGCATCATCCATGGCCATATACGGCAAGTCGTACCACTTCTATGCAGGGTCCTTCTGTGCCCTGACTGATACTTGATGGAAATCAGCTTTGAACTCAATGCATCCCTATAGATTGGCGTACATTGTGGGTGACAATCATGGCTTGCGATTGATAGCCATCCTGATGTTCATTTCCATCAAGATCTAGAAGATCTTGATGTCCCAAACTCGTTGTGCATCCTTGATCACCCACAGCGAAGTGTACTTTGCTACTTCATGAAGGTCTCACATGACCAAAGGGAATTGGCTCTCCTCTGGTAGCTCCCATGCTACCATCACAATCGACAGCAAGAGCCACATGTAGTGGAATGTCTTGCTTTGCTCTTCTGCTTCGCGGCAGTTTGCCAAGAACTCTCCGCGAAGGTAGTCTAGCCAGTTAAACTGGACTCCTTCCATGCACTGATATGCGAGCGTGACGATAGGCATCGGCACCTCGTAAGCATGACACTTCCTCATCACCTTCCCTGCAAGGATCTGCATCGCTACCTTTACAGTAGGGTCGTAGATGCTGGAGATAGTGTACCCACTTGGCTTCTTCACCAGCTTGAATTTTTCCTTCATTGACTCTGCAAGAGCTTGTTCTCCACCCTTGCCACCAAATATCATCACTGGATTCTCACCTGTATACGGTGTTAGGGCCTAAATCTACCTCAGGCTAAGAAAGGTAGGATCTAGGGTAACATCAAACCACGCTTAACTTGGTAGCTAGCCCTACCAGGTCGGGAGAGGGCTCTCTCCTTGTCAATCTCAGCAAAATATGATCAAAGAGGCTTGAGATGACTGATGTGAAGACTAATTTTAGGCTAGGTATGTGTTCAAAAGATTTTGATTGAATTTGATGATGTTTTGTTGGCTCAAATGTGAAAGGCAGATTTGGGTCTGAGGAATGAGGCTCAGTTTTGCAGAGATCTCTATGGGGCGAGGTAGGAAAATGGTTTGGTACTTGAAATTGAATGAGATGGAGAGCTTTTATACTGGTGAGGAGTTGAAGAGGGCATGAAAGTCTCAGGGATCCTCTTCAAATAGCTGAAAACATAAATAACTAAACAAAACCCTAGGTAGAGCACTGCAAATCAATGAATTCTATCTTTATCCTTGTTTCATTTAGTTAAGATGAATAGAGAGAGATAATGGCATACATAAAACACATGTAAACTTGCAATTACAAAAGGAAACACAATACCAAATCAAATTTGCCACAAGAATCCCATAAAGTGTTGCAAACCCTAGTCTATTCCTTTGCCAAACTGTTGAAATGAGTATACAATGAAGCTCCAAGATTTCCCAAAAGTCCAACCTTCTGCCAAAACACAACCCCTACACTATGAAATTCATAAAATATATACATTTTCTCATCCTTGTACTAAGGGAATTGAGCTCAACCATTTTCTTCAAAATAGAATCTGTTACATTAAACTTGGGCCTAATTTCTGAAAATAGGTGTTGAAGATGAACTCGTATCTCCTAGACCATAGCACCTATTACAAAACTGAAAGATATTTTGTATATAAGGTCATTTTGGAGAAAAACCTCTCTCAAATTTGGGAAATTCATTTCCAGTTGCTCGCAATTTGTTCCACAAAATCATCTCTAAAACATAAAATCATTAAAAATTTAAATCTGTGAAAATGAGTTGTAAAGATCTAGTCACATATCCCAATTCGTGACACCTGTGAATAAAATGAAAGAGGTTTTTGTTATATGGATCATGGTTAACAAAAACCTCCTTGGTTTTTTGAAAAATTACTTTCCATCTGTTGTAAAAATGGCCCCACACTAAATTGACTAAAACAGTAAAAAATATGAAAAAATTGCTTTGTTTTAATGTAAGCTCCAAATATCTTTTTATATCTCCCACATAGTAGCACCTATGCATAAACTGAAAGAGGTTTTTGTTACTTGGTATGTGATGAACAAAACCCTCTTTCACTTTTGAAAATTTCCTTACCATTCTTTCACAAACTGATTTTGTACTAAACTTATCATTGCGTGCAGCAACTGACCTCAAAACATGCATAACCAAGAATCACTCATTCATTTTGATCATATATTCTAATCCGGGAGCCGGTTATGGGAGTTTGATATACCGTTGGAAATATTTTTCCCAGATTATTCTGATGGACACACTTGTGACATGTTTTGTGTTGAACATCGTGTGTAAAACATCTAACAAAATCAGACATAGTAAGAGCTCATGTTGATCCCTAGTGACAGGATGCGAAGATTGGAACTAACATACGGCAGGTGCATATTTAGTGAATTAACATATCTGTGATGGGTATTGGCTCCTCCAACCATAAACACCCATCATGCACCAAGCACAACAGCAACTTGATGACCAAAACTATCACTCGGGTGCAGTTATAGTGTGGCACCTAGAGCAGGTTGAGCAATCCTGTCTTCTCTACTCCCTTGATTCACCTCCGCAACTCTAACGCAGTCATTCCCATATTTGTGTCTATGATGTGGCACATCATCTACTTGATCGCCAAGTGTGGGAACTTCTCGTGGTCCACCAAGTCCTAGTCTTCAAGCTTCAGTATCAGCACCCGTGCCAAACGCTGACCGTCGAAAGAAATTTCATCCGGTAGCAGAGGAGTTTGCAGGGGAGTCTTACTCTCATCAATGTCCTTTGGGACCTTGCACTTAGGCTTGCGTGGAGGGACATACTCTGACAACTCCGTAATAGGGTCTGAACCCTGGGATTCAACCTCCTCTACTTTGGCTTGCGTGGAGGGACATACTCTGACAACTCCGTAATAGGGTCTGAACCCTGGGATTCAACCTCCTCTACTTTGGCTCCAAAATCCTCATCATCCATCGGGATGTCTTCAATGTCCTCCTCCTCTGTCTCTAAGTTTATGGCCTTGTCCTTCTCCTATGCAATGGGTTTTGGTGGGTTTCACCTTAGTGAGGCGCGCACCAGTATCGCAGGCTGCTTGCCCATCCTATCCTTCCCAACTTCCTTGGTTGGGGTTGGCTTCGGTCTTGGCATTCTCGGTGACTTAGGAACTTCTGCCAATACTTAGGCCACTTATGGAGCAGATACTTTGGCTTCTATGTCCATTTCCTGTGTCGTCTTTTCTACTACTTTCTCTGTATTTATAACCTCTAGGGGCACAAACATGATCTTATGCAAATATTCATGTGTGTCTATCACAAAGTCTCAAATACCCCAGTATCTATTAGAAGCTCGTAATTCTAACTATTCATATGCGCCTCAGAGGTCAACAACTCAATTCTCAAAATTCCAAGTGTTTCTTGTTGAACAGCCACTTGTAATTTATAGGGCATTTTGAATTCAAATCCAACCGTTTCCCCCAAAATCAATTCATTAATGCTAGATTAGTGACATATTTTCAAGGATCTAAGCCATACATTTCATCTTAAATACCAGTCGCATGCTCCATTTTTCCTCACTTCTACTGTATTTTCATGAAGAGTGACCTTAACAGTCACTTTCTGGCCTGCCTGTGCGATTTATCCCTGGGTAACATAGCTCCCTTCACGTTGTTGCAGACCCAATGACACTTCCTTACTTTGTACCATCTTCCAATCGCGTAGATCCCCAACCCACGTAGTGTAGTTTATAGTCTCGCACCTCCTTTCTGCTGCCTGGAGTGCTAACACTGTGTTACCGTCATCTAGTCACATGGCTGGACTGTCGGTGTATGGCTTCAAGTGACTGCCATTCACCTTTCCTAGGAAGGGTTCTCCATTTAATTTGACTATTTGTACCGCTCCTCTGTCAGTAATCTCGTTAATAACATAGGGCCCTAACCAGTGTATCCTGAACTTCCCTTTAAATTTATCAAACTTACTATCATATAATAAAACCAAGTCATTTACCTTAAATGAGCGTAGCCTAATGTGTCGATCATGCCATGTCTTTTCGCGCTGCTTTTGGACCTACTGGTGAAATCCAACCAAAAATCTCTCTTCTTCAAGCTCATCTAATTGTGCGAGCCTCTCCTCCAGGGCTCCGCGATCCTTCATACCTATGAGTGTTGTTATGCGTAGACTAGGCATGATGTATTCCATAGGCATTACCACTTCAACACCATAGACGAGCCTACAAAGGGGTTTGTCCAGTCAACTTCTTGCATGTCGTTCGATAAGCCGATAATACTACAGGTATGTGTAGGGCCTAATCACTTCATTGAGCATTACAAACCTTGGAAAGCACATTTTCAAGCACTTTGTTGAATGCTTCCACCATCCCATTAGCCTATGGGTGATAAGGTGTGCTCTTCTGGTGGTATACCTGAAATTCCTCCGTCAGCACGCTGATTGTCTCATTCAGGAAGTGCATACCATGATCACTCATCAAGATCTTTGGACAGCCAAATCGCGTCAGTACATGCTCAAATAGGAAATTCGCGGCAATCGCGCCTATGCAATCCTTCATCGGTTGTGCTTCTACCCAACGAGTCAAATACTCCACCACGGTGATAATATACCTTGCTCTTGTCTTTCCTTGTGGTTGAATGGGTCCTACAAAATCTATCACCCACTTCTCGAAGGGTTGAAATGCCATTTGTGGATTCAAAGGCATCTCATCCCTCCGCGATGGCCTGTCAATCCTTTGACACACATCACACGCCTTTCAATATGCTTTTGAGTCCTAATGGAGGGTTAGCCAACACAACCCTATGCATAGAATCTTGTGCGCGATCGCTCTCCCTACATAATGTCCTCCTGCGGCACCCCCATGAGCATCCACAAGGATGCTGCTTCTTTCAAACTCAGGTACATACCGTCGCAATATCTCATCAATCCCCATCTCGTATAGATGCCCAGCAATGATAGAGAAATCTACCATGCACACCACTAGTTCCTTCTTCTATTGGACAGTGTATCCTTCTGGTGTAGTACCTGTCATTAGGAACTATATTATATCCTCAAAATGACCATCCGCGATGCGCATGCAAATAGTTGCACATTAGGCAATCCTTCCTCCAAATTAGTGGGTTTTTATCCTGTTTCAATGCATGATAAATGGTCTATCTCGTGTTCAGTAATCCAGGCTTTACAATAACTTCAAAATCATACTCCTGGAACAATAAGAGCCATCTACAGATTCTCCCCCTCAAAACAGGCTTATTGACCAAGTACTTCAGCGCGGAGTGATCCGTATACATTTTAAAATGGCCTCCCAACAAGTAGTGCCTATACTTGTGGAGCGCATACACCATGGCTATCCCTTCACGCTCGGTGGTGGAATAGTTCTTTTCCACTTTGGATAATCTTCAGCTTGCGAACACGATAGGATGATCCAAGCCTTCTCCATCGGCCTATGTCCATTTGGCCAAATGCACACGCGGATCATCCTACCCATCATACTTGTCTCCCATTCGCATCTTAGGCTTCCCGAATCATGTTCTCGTCATCCTCCTACATTCGCGCCAATCATCAAAGCTTCCCTTATGTGTACCCTACCATCTTGCGAGCATAGCGCGCAGTGCCTAGTCCAATGCTTGGAAGCGCTTCTTTTCTGGTACCTCCCTCTCAAATGCATCCAAAAATATATCCACCTCATTCAGGCCATCATAAGTAGGCAGATTTCTTACCTCTGAGAGCACACAACTCAGTGATTGGGTCATCATGTTGTAGTTCAACGTTGTTACTTCATGTAACTGATTCTTCTAGTGCTTTATCTCTTCATCAGAGTCCGAAGTGCAAGAATTCTTGCGATCCCATGTGATTCATCCATATATAGTGGGATTCACCCAATATTTGTCTCGTGTTGTTATCTTATAAATACAATCCAAATCGTCATCACTCTCATAATCACGGACTAGTTCAGTATAGCGTGATCCCTCAGTAGGATCTAGGGGTATTATTATGCGCAACAATTTCTCCTCAAATATCATCTTTCACTTCTTTAGATTGATTACCCCATTCATATCGGTAGCCCAGTCAATTCCCAAGAGTGCAGGATAGGGATTGTTGTCATCCACTATCTCTATTACTTCAAAATCAGCCAGCGCACTTTCTCCCTCAATATCCACAGTCACCTCCTGTAGCCACCCCATGGGATGATCTTCTATTGATTAGCCATCCATAGCTGAATCAGGGACCATTACAACATGGGTCTCCGCATTCGTTGCCAAGTTTTCTTTGGTAGGACATTCGCATATGACCCCAAGTCCAAAATAACCTGATCCATTTCATACTCTCCTATCTGCGCTGTCAGTCTCATCTCCCGTCATGTCCTTGTTTTATGCTTGCCAATCTTTCATACTATGCGTGGCTCACCCGGCACGGTTCCAGTGCATCTATTGATGAGCTCTTTTAACCCTTTCATAGCCTTACTATCGCGTAGTAACTTCAGACAGGTCTCCCAGAAAGTTGTGAGCATAGAGGGGTCCATCTCCTGCTCAAGCTTATCCTTTCTTCCTGAGGTGGAGGCCTCAACAAAGCTCTTCTTAGCTTCCATGAAGGTTTCACGTGTGCACTCCAAATCAAACTCAGCCTCCTTCATTGGAGCTTTGCGAACCCATGTACTATCTTCTGGCTATTTCCCCTTGTCATCTCCTGTCATGATTCCACTTTTGAGCACTATGTTTACATTTGGATCCTCTTTGTGCGGCTCAGGCCTCATCATCTGTAGGTTCTGGGTCGGCAGAGGTGGTAGCGCCCACTTATCATGTATCCTAGCTATCAGCGTAGGACAGTCTTCCATTTCATGATCAAACAGTGTGCAATATTTGCAAGACGAGAAAGTTGGGTTAGTTCAACCGCAGGCATAGTGTCTTGGTCCTCTGTAATTGTAGGAAATCAATTGTCCCCAACCTCTACCAAGTCCTCCTTCGCCTCTGCCTCATTCGCGTCCCTGAAATCCTGTCTGTGCCATCCGTGCGCTCTGGTTAGGGGGCGTGTTTCAGCCTGAACGTTATAACCAGGAGTTCTATCCATCATTAATTAATAGCTCCTGCAAGTACACTCATCATGCCCTACCAACCTACAAAAGTTGCAGAATAGCTATTGTGGTGTCTGTACAAACTTCTGTAGCAAGTGACAGTTATTCGTGGCATGTTTTCCGGCTACCTGACAGATAGCACACCATAATGTAGGCCCCGTGCTAGGTCCTTCTTGAGCTTCTGGCCTTAAAGGAATCGGTCCCCCTCTTGAAATATAGTTCACAAAGACCGAGCAATGGTCCTTATCATGCCCTTGACTCTTGCATTTCAAGCACCATACCTCCTCATGTACCTCTAGTCAAACCATCCTATCTTGCTTCAGAATTTGCATCTCAAGGCATAGATTCTTCAACTACGCATGGATTTGTTGAACTCCTAGATTAGGATCTTGCATCAGAGTTTCATGTAGTCTCATGGAAACCTCCAAGGCTTCTGCCTGAGTTGTTACCTTCTGTAGTGACAGTGCAACCCTTAAATGTGGTAGTAGCGAAGCCACAAACCACTCACAATGATATTCATCCGTCAAATTCATGTCGGCTTCACATATTGTACACTTTAACCTCTAATCTAGTTCCCAAGGCGTCTCGCCTGGTTGCATCGCGATTTCTTTGAATCCTACGATTGATTGCGCCTAAGATTTAGGCCTACTGAATTCTCTATTCAGTGTTGTCTAGATGTCTATCACTCTAGCATTCAAGTTATCATTAGAGTAATTAATATACTAGGTTAGTGCACAATCTTCCAGAGCACTAATCAGTGTCGCCTTCTTTATGTGATCATTCGAACCAGAACTGGTCCAAGTCCTCATTTCCCAAAACTTTGAACAAAGGCAGGATCACTATACTTGCCATACTGAACTGTGGTGGAGGTGGAGGTGGTACGGGTGAAGTTGGAGGTGATGGTTGTGAAGTTGGAGGTGGTGTGGGTGGAGGTGGTATTCGTAGGAATCCTTATCTTATTAACTGAATAGCACTTCATGGAGAAACCTTCGCTATTCCTTCTTCATCACCTCGTGGAGGTGAAATCAATGGACTATACTTCGAACCCTTTATTCCTTTGTTCCTGTAAGCTTTTCCGCTTCGTGTAGTTCCAAACATCAAGGTAGCTGCATAACCCGTTTTTTGCACAATAGCATTTTAATCCAGGTATTCAAATATTTTATGTAATTATCTTACAGTCCTTTGAAAAGTGATGCTTTGCATCATTGTAGCTGACTGAGGTGTCGACTGCAAATTCTGTCACAAATCCTCCTATGACACGATTGAGCCAATGATTGACAGCACGGGCGATGTTATCCTCCGATGCTTCAAACCTTCGCACTAGCTCTAGGGTCCACACAATAGGACTGTCAAGTTTCCACCTTCCTTAGCTATCTGCTAGCTTTGAGATCCACTCGTATAGCTCAATAGGGGAGGAGAAGAAAAAGATCTCATGGATCTCTGTATACAGGTATCTTTCCAACCATCATTCCTTTGTCAATTGCAGGTTTCTATTCTCCTGTGTTGTGAATTCGTGGATCCTCCTATCCAAGCAGTCTTTGATTTTCTTCTTAGTTGGATTCTAGTGATACGACATCACACATCTCTTATGAAGATTTTGGTCCAGGCAACGGAACCATTTATTGGCTTGAGGGGGCCTGGACCAAGTTCAGCGTTAATTAGCCAAACAAATCCCTACACTACTGGCCCTTTCAGCATCATCCCGTGGAGGGTGGACCGAAGTCTCACCCAAAGCAGTATCGGGGGATGCTAGAACCAAGTTTCTGCACCCTAAGATGGTTGTGATGTTGTTTGATTCCTTCTATTCCTGCCTTCACGCAGGTCACTTCACTCTAGGGATTGAAAGACGAGCCCTCTATTATGTCCCTTAATACCTCCATGAAAGGGTAATATCGACCTTCGCACAGCCCTAGCCTGTTGCTCAAGTACTTTTGTGCTGCTAAGGCAGCGAACCGTACAAATTCCCCAATTAATCTAAGTGACTTTCTTATCTTATCAAATAATTATAGTTAACACCAGGTAAACAGATATTCATAACTGCATTCAATTATTCAATGTAATTACGGTCATTCATGCATCATATAAGCATAACAAAGGAAATTCATAAATAACATATAAAGATGCATCAACAGAACAAAGACACAAAAATTGCAAAATATATTTCTTTATTAATATCTTCCAAGTGTTTACAAACTCTGTCCACACTACACACACAGCTACAAGGGCCCGCGCACTCAGTTGTGGACTTCTACCCTAGGCCTCTGCACACTCAACTGCAGAGCCTTTACATACGCTATGACCCAAGACTTAGACTTCTTGCTCCAAAGCTATGACTCTCTTACATGTTCCATCATTCTATGTCTCTAAAACTACTTAGAGCTTAGCTCTTTTTATATAATCCCTTGGTCCACAGATCATGGGTAGAACTCTTACAACCGACTTTAGTTTACAAAACTAAAGGCAGACTACCCTTTATGACATATAACACCTTCATGCTCCATGACCACAAAATGTGGAGACTTTACCATTTTATTACAAAACTTAACTCAAACATGGGCTTTTAGCCTCAAAACTGCCCTTGGGGGATCCCGCTCCTAGCACTTTTTAACTCTTTAATGCAAAGTGGTTGATTATTGGTCAATGACCTTTCAATTTACAAAGCAAACAAAGTATTTTACCAAATGTTTGTGTTATGTGGTGCTTCCACCAAATGCTTGGCAATATATGAAAAACCTAGGTGCTTAAGCCTTGGGCCGATCATGAGGGAGGTCCCACTTTCACGTGGGTCTCACCTCTCCTCCCCATATCTCACCTCCCTCACATCTCCCCTCCTTGGCTCCTGTGAATCTCGTAAACATTTTAAAATAGTGCATTTCAATTTGTTACAATATGCTCCCACTCCTTTCCACATACACCTTTGCATATGCTACTTTTATCTCTTTTCTTGGACCGCCGCTCCAATAGGGCCCATCTTGGAGGTCCCATCTTAGAGTTTATTTAAATAAAATTTCGAGATAGAATTCTTCGAGACTCTAATATGGTTAAACCTCTAGTATCATAACTTCAGAGCATTGATCTCCAAAAACTCTGATATTTCCCATCTGCCACCGCTTCTTGCCTCGTATATTGGGAATTTCGATCTCGGAAGAATTACCGATACTCATTTCCACTCCTCCCACTTGCAAATATTCCACCATTCCCTTTGGAACAAATCCCTCATTAAGGAATTGAGCACCCCCTCTCTAGGGAAAAAGGACCTCTACTTTCCCACACTATATTCCCAACCATTCTTTACATAGTGTGTCACATGATTTGGGAAACAGAGATTGTCTCACTGGAGTAATTCGTAGTATAATGTTGTGTGGTTCTTTTTTACATTTGTTCATGGTTTCATGATTGGTACCATCTTTTGGCATGTGGTAATATGAAGAATCACCAGGCCGATATATTTAATGCAATGGGTTCAATGTACTTTTCAATATTATTCATCATAATAAACAATTCATCCTCGGCGCAACCTCTAGTCTAAATTGAAAGAAATGTGAGAAGGTAGCGTGAATGTATTTTGCTTTACCCTATGCCTTTGCACAAGATGCCATAGAAATTCCCTACGTGTTCATACAATCTACAACTTGTAGTTGTATGGTGTATTCTATGATGGACTATCAATGGGATGTAGAAAAATTTTGTTGGTATCTCTTCTTCTCGTTCTTCACGTTCCTATATTGGGATCCACCATCTCGAAGTTGAATAAAATAAGCTCCTAAGATGGGAATTTCCCAAACCTTCGATATCCTAGGGTGCTACCACGCATCACCTTTTCTATGGCCATTGTTGTTAATTAAAATCCATTTTCTTATTAATGTTATGGGCATAAGATTTAGTTTTTTCTGCCATATTAATAAAAGCCACTATAATTCAAAAGCCACCAATTCCAATGGTATATGGGCATAACGCACATTTTTGGGAATTCCATGGTTAAACCTTCCATTTAAGAGAAAATCCACTTAGTTAAAATTAAAAGTTCTTGGTGCATAATTAAAATTCATATGTGTATTGAGTCTTCTATCATGGCTAATTCTGATTTTTTTTGTTATAGGGAAACGTGTGTGTTGATTTGATTATATCATTTGATCAACAGCCACTCAACCATGTGTCGAGATCCAAATAAAAATAGATAGATGAGGTTATAATAGAAGCTTAAATGAGTACTAATATCATGAAGAGTGGGATTGTGTCTGGAAATCTACTCAGTGGTTATCAACAGAAAACAAATCAAACTCAACAACAAGCTAAACTGGGCACTTTATTAAATAGAGGCAGTCACATTTGGCCTGCGATACAACTGTAGTAAAACCACTTGATTTAATTGATTTTATTATCTCATTAGTTGAGAGATACATGGAGCGGTTGTTATTTTCACGATTTCATAAACAAATAATCTCTTCACAGTTTGTATGGAGGGAGGGAAGAGGCAGAATTAGAAGAGACATATAAGCATATTTGGAGCCATTCTGCTATAATTTGTAAATTTTTAGAGCAATATTATTATAGAAGCTTCGAATTGCAGTCGAGCGAGTCAATCTCATATCCTAAGTATCATTGTTATTTATCTTTTTTGAGTCTGAGCATTGTTTGGGAAAAGGAGTTTGCACTATTGCAACTACTATTTAGCAACACAATTTATGATTTAGAGAGAGCGTGAAGGAGGGAAGAAGAGAACATAGGGTTTCAACTTTATTGTGTAATCCTTCTTTTCACTCTTCAATTTATGGATGAAGGATCTCATACATATATATGTTATGATATGTTATGTCCTTTGTTTTGGGATCAAATTGCATTTGACACCAATGGAGAGAATTATCGATACTATTTGGTATTTTTTATGCCATTTTGGAGCGAATATCATTATATGTAGTAAACGAATTTTCAATTCCTTTAATTTTGTCACTTTGAAATGGTAATATTTTGGTGATATATATATATATATATATATATATATATATATATATATATATATATATAATATATATATATATATATATATATATAATATATATATATATATATATATATAATATATATATATATATATAGATATATATATATATATTCTTGTTGCCTCCTATATATTTGATCATTATTTTAAACTGATACAAGTGTACATCTTGTGAATTATGAAGCTAGGTTAATATGTTAACTTGTTTTCGTTAATTTGTAGAGTTAGTTCAGAATCAGAAATGAGCTCATGGGGATTTGTTGATAAGGATCAATAATTGTTTATTTATCTTTACCAATTATTCTTGTGTAATCTCGCATCGAGTTGAGGAGATCATTTATCCTACTTATGTAAAAAAAATATAATGAACTCATCATATAACTCATCTTAGGTATGTGAATAGGGTTATCTTGATAGCTTTCTACTAGGATCACTTTATTCGCATTTATACCAAAAACAATTTCAGATCCTCAAATTACTTTTGGATTGGCAAGTAAATCTTCATCCTAAGACCAAACACAATTTTTCTCCCTTCCTATTTGAATACTTTAGCTCTTGACTAGGAACGATGTTATCATGTGCTTAGCCAGGATAGATTTCCTTTTCTGCTTGTTTGCATCATAAAAGTAGTTTCATTTGATTATTTTATTTCTCAAGACTCCTCGCAAAAGAGAAAGCATCATAGAGGCTTGACTGAGCTCTGTTTTCCTTCAAATATTTAAGGATCATCTCACTTAAACATTATCATATAGATGACTCATTTTCACTTTGGTCTGCTACTCAATAATAATCATCACTCATAAGCATATTGAAGGTCATTCTTGTGCATATTGTACATACTTGTTTAAGTAGCATAGACTAGGTTAACTTAGGCTAGTTCTAGGACTCGGGTAACTGGAACCCCTTTTGAACTAGTTAGGATTGCTATCACGATGGAAAAGAGTCTAATTAGGGCTTTGATCGGGCAATCTCTCATGTGTTGAGCCAACACATTTCTAGGCATCAACAGTTTTGGCACTAGAAGGAGGGCCAACATCTAATTGGTTTCTTTAGAGACTTTTGTTTTAGAAGTTTTATTTAATTTCAATGGCTCTTCTTAAGAGACCACTTTAGAGTTTCTTTACTAGACTTCCACCTGCTTTTACTCCAATTTAGGTAGCCAAATTCTTGTCAAAGAAGAATTTTAATGGTGAGAACAATGCCTCTTCTTATGAACATGTTTATCAATCTATTTTAACTTGTAATCATTATGATATTTGATGAAGGTGTCATGTGCAATTTGTTTATCCTTATTTTGGTAGGAATGGTGAAAGATTGGTGCAAAGCCCTATCATTTGCTTCCACATGCACTTGGGATACATTTGCAATACTTTTTCTTACACACTTTTCAGGGTTACAACTACGAAAAGGTATGTGATCAATTGGAAAATATTCATCATTTGAAGGTGAATGATTAGATAAATTTCATATTAGATTCAAATCAATTTGTTCTCAATTTCAACCTGATGATCTGCCTCCAGAATTCCAGTTAACAATATGGTTTGATAAACTACTTTCTTTCCCTTACATTCCTAACCCATATGAAATAATTCAAAGTTTTAGTGAATCTTCTTCGTCTTCCATTAACATTGCTGAAAAATATGATATGGACGAGCATGCTAATCACGATGAAGTTGTTGCAACCATATATGATAGATTTCTCCATTTAATTCATATTTTGTATAGTGTTAATGATAAGTCGTATTACCTAGATGCGGGTGGTAGATAAGTCATTAATGCGCATGGGCAGCCGGACAAGCAGGTGGCTAATCCAAATGGCAACCTGTGCCTTCCCCTGTGGAGAATTAAGGCAAGTCCTGGCTCTTTGGCCTCGCCATTAACCAATTTGGAAAATCGAGAAATTCTTTGAAAATCCAAAAATATGGAGCAGAGCCCCCTGCATTCCCCTATTCGGCCTCTTAATTGCTCCTGCCATCCCTCTACAGCAGAGTCGAGCCTTCACACTACTACCAAAAGACGTTGTAGACTCCTTTGCTGCATCGACCTAGGCAATGGTCACCATTTTTCTCAACCCTTTATCTGCCACCTGAATTTTGAAGTCTCAACCCCTTCCTCTGGTCTAGATTTGAATTCCCCTACTCCCCACTTCATCCCCTCTGCCGCTTCTGGCTTGCATCCTGACCCTGCAATTCACCACTCGCTGCAACTTTCTAAACGAAGAAACATGCATCATCATCATCAAATGAGGAGCAGGCAAGGTGGTAGTTGGGGCGACGCCACTCGCCCTTCGTCCCTGCCCCCTTCTGTCTCCACTTCCCCATCTGCCTCCCCTTCCCTAAGCCCCTCCAATTCCTGCTTCCTTGGAAGATACCCGGACACTCGCAGTGGCCAAGGAAGATTGGGCACCAAAGAGGCTCGGAGTTCAGTAGGATTCACTCAGCACATCGCTACCAATGTGTCCTCCCAGCAAGTGAAATTCTAGTTTCGTTGCTTCATGGACAAGCCGCTCATAATTGCCACCGCCACGGTGAATTTCAGAGAGGTCACTGACTCCTGTCTCGAACCAAAGCTCAACCAGGAGATTAACCAGGATCCTCCTAAGCTCGGGATCTTTCAAAGGAAGACAAGCTCCAGCCACCCACCGAGAGACAAGGACAACCCGTCCAGCAATCAACAGAAGACTCTGGAAGGCAAAGCCACCCGTAAGGACAAAGGAATTCAAATGGAGGTCACGGTAGGTGGTAAGCATGCAGAGGATACTGGTTCAAAAGAATTTGGGTGGTGTCCGATCATGGAGGAAGAGCCAATAGAAGCCACCTTGCAGCTGCATGATAGGTCACGTGTCAGGCCTTAAGTCCGATTTTGGTTATTTTCATTTCCAGCTCAATTTTAAATTTCATTTCATACTGGGTCTCTTTTTGAAATTTGTTTCCAGCTCAGGTTACAAGCATTGGTTCACATGAGATGTTTTAATGTGGAGGATTTTGAGCTAAACTGTGGAGGTATTATTGAAATTTACAGCCTTTTGGTCACAATTTTTGAAATTTTGGAACTGTAGCCCCTGCGAGGGTAAAGTGAACTTTCCCTATCTCGTTCTCGAACTAGCTTCCCCAACTGGGGCGATCGCGATATCAAGGCTCGATGTCCAAAATGGTCATATAATTGACCCAATACCGCTGAGGCTGGAGCCTCTTTATACATTATGTCTTTATTAATAAATTAGTTTTACTTAGAAAAAAATGATAAGTCGGATTCAGTTTCACGTGTTAATGAAATACAATCACCTAACTTGGAACAATTTGACAACCAATTGTAAGAAGAATCAGTTGTCTTGAAATCAAAAAGTCAACGCACTAATCAACAAGCGCAAGTACCAATTGAAGAATCAAACAAAGCACACCTCACTACAGAAATTTCTGATTTCTGTCACACTGATCAACTGCAAAATTTAAGGCAACCCAATGATAACTTTCAGGTAATCATGATTAGACAAATAAATAACAAATATGAAATTTGTAATAGAGAGAACACAGAAGATTCTGCAAATAGAGAAATATTCAAGTTTATTGTTTCTAGTTCGCATTTCTATCTTTATCCTAATATGTTTGTTGATAGTAGTTCATTCCCTATTTATATTAATAATATTTCAGAAATCAAAGAATTTAATACAAATGAATTTCCATTCAAATTTCATCAGGATAAATAAATATTCAATTATCATTCTTTCAATTTTGGAAAAAATGTGCCCAATTCTTCTTCTTGTTTTGATGTGTCTCATGGGAATGTTGAAAATTTTAAGGAAAGTTGTGAAGTCATTTATGATGAATATGCTAACAATGAGGATCTTGAGTCATCTCATTCTTTATTAAATCCTCATGATCCAAGTAAAATCATATTTTAAAACGAAGAAATCTTTAATTTAAAAATTGGTCCAATCATTTCTCATTTTCAAGCTTTTAATCATCATAATAATTTCACAAATCAAGAACCCATCCCAATCTATGATTATGTTGATGATCACATTACCTTTTCTATTCCTGATCCATTATCTCATGCACAATATGATGTCGATAACCATTCCAATTTCATTATTTTGGCTACTTCTTGTAAGAAAAAATATTTTCAACCCTGCCCCAATTGTGGTGTAACAATAATTGCAATATTACTGTAAATAGTGATTTGATTTTGTTTCAATATTTTTGGCTTGATTTAAATTCATTTTCATCTTTTATTTTTTAACCTTTTGACGTTCTGAGCTAGCATGTTCAACATCTCAGCATTGAACACCCTCGATATTCATTAATAGAAGAGAATGAATATGCAATTCAAAACCTTATTCCTGAATATCAATAAACATTTATTTTCCAAATTCACTTATTGTTCATCCGATTTCAATTATCTCTTCATTCTCTAAGGCAACGCTGAAAAAATTTAGCTCTCAAGAGTGTTCCTTCACAATCTGACCTACTACCTTCTCCTTTAGATCACTTTCAATCACCAACAAATATCCACCCATACTTTTATGATCCCGTAGATATTTGCTTGGAGATAGATTTCCAAGAGAGGTGGTTTATAAATAAGTTATTTGTAAATAAGTTGATGCTTGTACATACTTTAGCAATAGATGTACATAATGAATTCAGACCTATTTTTGTTGGTTTAATTACAATTGTGCTTTTACTAATGTTTGACTTGCATGTACATGTAGTAAATGAAGCACTTGAATGGCTACATTGGAAGTTTGATTTCACCTAGTCTAAATCTTGTTTTTAGATTAGGATTAGGAATAGATTAGATTTCTTTTTTGTTCATGTTTTGTAGATTGAATAAGAAGAGGATTTTGAACATTCTTAAGAAATACATGGAAGAAGATGAAGATCCATGAGGTAAACTTATTATCAAATTCTTCTAGGTACACGTTTATATGATCATTGTCATCTGTTTGTTTGCTTTATTTCAGTTTGTTCTTTCTTCTTTAGTTTTTCTCCTCATCTTTTTTTGTCTTCTTGCAGGTTTTCTTCGGCGTAATTTGGAAGACCAACTTTCACTAATAAAGAAGTTGTGAAAAAATTAATGTGTAAAATTGTCAAAACGCATTCAGGGTGATTTTTCTTTCTCATTTCCAAAGCTTTCATTTATTATGGAAAAATGATTATGAAGCTAAAATTATAAAAGGAAATAAACCTTGTTTGAATTTCCATAAGAAATTTTT
Organism: Pinus taeda; assembly: GCA_000404065.3. Taxonomy (NCBI): domain Eukaryota; kingdom Viridiplantae; phylum Streptophyta; class Pinopsida; order Pinales; family Pinaceae; genus Pinus; species Pinus taeda. The sequence goes on from APFE030627262.1 coordinate 264,345, forward strand.
TAATTGCAACTCCCATTAGATTAGAAAACTTATTTTAATATAAGACATGAATAACATACTCACTAAGAAAAGCAATATTAACATGCTTGGCATTATTCTTAGCAAGAAACATAATTTCTTATGTCAAAATCATTCTTTTAAGTTGTTTAAGTTGAGTATTATTTATCGCATGATTTACTTTTTGTAGGTGTTCACTTGAGTCAACAACACCTCTCTTCTTCCTTCTGCAATCCCTTTGTGCACCAATTTTACCTTTACCTCGGATTGATTTAAGTGATATTACCAAATATTTTGAAGAGCTCTTTTCAACCCAATTTTGGTTTAATACTTGGGAAATTCTTACTTTTATCTAATGGAATTCATTAGTAAAAGGAAGAATAATAGGAAATTTATTAATCTGATATCTTTCAAACTCGCATTGAAACTTTGACTTTGTTTTCCTTCTATTATTATTTGAATGATCTCTTACCTTAATATACATAAGGGATATCCATTTTAAAATATGCCACATCCTAAAATAGCTACTAAGGTTACAAAAGAAGCAACAGATAAGTTTAGTATTCTATAATGATGCAGGAGCATCTAGCTGACAGGTCATGATGAAAGGAAAGGTTGTTTGGTCTCTGAAGAGGACAGAAGAGGAATTTTCTAAGTGAACAGTGTGGTTGTTGTTGTTTTTTTTTTTTTATAGGTTGTTTAATTTAATAAAAAACAGTGCGTAGGAAGGTAGAGAATTAATTAGGAAAAATTGTTGCAAGTAATTAGTTTTATTTTCATGATAATAACGTAGGACAATAACAGTTCTTGGAACTAAAAAAATATGTAACCAACAGCAGTTGGGAGAAATAGTTCCATACAGTCATTTTAAAAAAGGAACATAACACAATTGTAAGGTTCGACTTTTTTTGGAGAGTGAGTGAAAAAGATAATAAAATATATCTCTGAGCACACAGACATTTCTTTCCAGCATCCTGTGACTATTTGTCTATCTACATTTTCATTCTGTTGATTTCCAGTAACAGTAAAATCCTAGTCATTGTTTTATTCTACAAGCATATACACATACATGTAGTTCAAATTGCATTGATTCAAGCAGGCCTACGAAACCAAATGATTTGCAGACATAACTCAAGAACATGTTGCAGAAACAAGGCCTACAAACCCTGAACCTAACAAGCATACAAACACCAAGGAGTCCATGACAAGTTGTCTATTTCGAGCATTAAAATACAGATAAGGCACAAGCATTTACGAACAGCAAGCCAAGCAGAATATCCAAGTATGCCTGAAGAGTAAACCCATTGTTTTATCTATAAAATAAGCATGAGAAATCTTTGTTCAGTCATACACAGTTTCAAAACCTTGTTCGAATAATTATACAGTCCATACAATAACATATTACAAGTTCGAGGGTAATATAGTGTGCGGGCCTGGAGACCCTAAGGCCAAACCTACAGAAACTAACTAATAGAACAACCATGCAAGCTAACGGCCTGTGACTTCATACAGTCGACGACTCAAGAAAACTTTGAAACAAGAATTACAATAACCCAAGCCTACAACAGCAAATGCAAATGACAAGGAAAACAGAGAACGACTCTACCTGCGTCTAGCTGAAGTCTCGAAAAGCTGAATTCTGAAACCCTCCAAGTCATTATACCTGCAATGAAAACCAACAACCAAAGTTCATGAGTGTTCTGACACAGAGGAAGTAAAAAACCAAAGGAAAGAATGAAACCAAGGTTCGAAATTACCTGGCAGAGGCAAGCTGCAGCCATTGCATTCAAGTAGGGTTACTATGCTCGCAAAGGAGCAAAAACAACAGTCAACTGAGTGAAAAGAGGAGATAGCTAACAGCATAGAACCGGAGAACTTACATGTGCATCGTTGAAGAAGCCGAAGCCAAGAACTACAATCGCATCCTGTTCAAAACCAAGAGAAGACAACCAGAGACTCAACAATTGTCGCCTAGAAAGATTCAAGACCGGAAAGAATCACATTATCCAGCAAACAACCAACATTGGCATCACACACAGAGAAAACGCACAGTTTAACTAGCGAACTACAGTTTCACAATAGCCCACAAGAACAAGTGTAGACAAAGCAACGTGAATGAAATTAACAATTTCAATAGAGATTCATACCAAATGGAGGATGAAATTTTCATGTCAAGAGCCAAACCAGAGCATAGTAACAGCAGAAAAATCACCCAGAGACAACCGCAGCATATCAAAACGCAGAGCTCTCAATCTCAAACAAACGTGCATGTAAATGACCAGCATTAGGGTTTGATCTCCCATACCAAGGCAGGGTTGACAATCCCAAGGGGTGGACACTTGTCCATCGATTGAAGTGCAAGGTACCAATCATAAGAGCGGACTCCCAAACCAAAATTAAAATCATTACAATCAACCGTCGGATGACTCAACAGTGTATGTAATCCAATTGCCATCATTCAATTCCATTTATTTATACATTATTAACTTTGGGTAGTGTGACAACGGTGGGCTGGACCCATCAAGTGGTATCAGAGCAGGAAGTTGAAAAAGCCAGGATATGGAGGTTGGAAGACGAGGACGTGGGAGAGGTGTGCGCAGAGTAGCAGATGAAGGACTGAGGGAAGAAATAAGGATCCTTACTGCTCGTTTAGAGGCAGTGGAGGCAGGAAGAAGAAGGGATCTAGAAATAGGAGATGGCAGCAAGGAGGAAGTAGTCGTTACAACAGATGGATCAGATGAGGAAGGGTCGGAGATGAGGTTGTTGAGATCAGTTATGTTGGCCAGCAGCAAGCCCAAACTGGAGATTCCTAACTACGATGGCAGCCTGTCCACAGAAGTTCTGTTGGACTAGATAGGTGATTTGGATAAGTATTTTGAAAGTGAAGAGAACAGTGAGGACCGGAAAGTCAGGTTCGCTGCAACCAAATTAAAGGGACACATAGCCCTCAGGTGGGATAGTGTTCAAGCAGAGAGAAGGAGAATGAATAAGCTGAAAGGCAGATTTCTGCCTAAGGATTACCAGGTTGCACTTTACCAACAAGTGCATAACTTAAGACAGAAAGGCATGACAGTAAAGGAGTATATAGAGGAATTCTACTGGGTGAACTTGAGGATTGGTTATACCAATGACACTTTGGAGAAGACAACAAGATATGTAAATGGTTTGAGGATGGAAATACTGGATGAAATTAGTATTCTTTCCCCGAGAAACATAGAAGAAGCCTATCAAAGTGTTGTAAAGGTTGAAGAAAAGATTAATAGAAAACAAAATGCAAGGAGAGGACGTGGAAACGGCAGAGGACGAGGACAGTCCTATGGCAGAGGGCGAACTGCCAGTAATAGCGAAGAGGGCAGCAACTCCAAGGCTTCAGGAACAGCAGAGAAAGGAGACAGCACTAGAGGTGGCAGGCCATATCAGCAAGGAAGAGGGAATGGCCAAGGTAGAGGAGCTAATTTCCAGTGCTACAGGTGCCACAAGTGGGGGCACAGATCTTTTGAATGCCCTGAAGCAGAGCAAGCTGGCCAGAGGGGAACATTTGTTGCACAGCCTGAGGAAGCTGAGACACTACCCCATGAAGCAGAAAATGTGGCGAAAATGGGGGAGGCTTTGGTTCTAAACAAAGTATTGCTAAAGCCAACCAAGGAAACAGTAGAACAGACCCAATGGAAAGCACTGTTCCGGACAGTTTGCAAATCACATGGAAAGTGCTGCAAATTGATCATAGACAGAGGGAGTACAGATAATTTGGTCACCACTGAGATGGTGGAGAAATTGGGATTGAAGCAGCTTAATCACCCCACCCCTTACAAGGTGTCGTGGTTGCAGAAAGGTCACCAACTATTGGTTGATGAACAGTGTGAGGTTGAATTTCACATTGGTAGGTACAAGGACAAAGTTATCTATGATATCATGGAAATGGACGTGTGTCACATACTATTGGGAAGACCATGGAAGTATGATCAGAAGGTGGTACACGATGGGAAGATGAATTGCTACAAGTTTGTTAAAGATGGAGTCAAGCATATGCTTGTACCCATCGAGGAAGAGGAGACAACAGAAGCAAGCGATACAAAAGCATTGTTAGTAGGTGGAAAACAGTTTGTGAAACAGATCGAGGAAAACAAAAGTGAATTATGTTGTTGTGAGGAGGGCAAAGACAGTGTTGTTGCACACAGAAATGTCTGAATTGCCTACAGAAATTCAAGAGATGCTACAGGAATTCAAGGACATTGTAGTTGATGATTTGTTGGATAAGTTCCCTCCCAAAAGAAGCATCAGTCATCATATCGATTTCATACCTGGAGCAAGCTTACCAAATAAGGCAGCATATCGGATGAGCCCCAAAGATAATAAAGAGATTAGGAAACAGGTGTAGGAGTTACTAAATAAAGGGTTGATAAGGGAAAGCTTGAGCCCTTGTGCAGTACCAATAGTTCTCGCTCCCAAGAAAGGAGGAGAATGGCGGATGTGCACGGATTCACGGGCCATCAACAAAATCACCATTAGGTACAGGTTTCCCCTACCAAGGATGGATGATATGATGGATTGTCTAAGTGGGGCAGCGTATTTCACAAAGATTGATTTGAAGAGTGGCTATCATCAAATCTGAATCAGAGAAGGAGATGAGTGGAAGACAGCCTTCAAGACTAATGAAGGGCTGTACGAGTGGCTAGTCATGCAGTTCGGTTTGAGTAATGCTCCTAGTACTTTTATGAGGTTGATGAATGAAATGTTGAAAGAGTTCATCAGCAAGTTTGTGATAGTGTACCTTGATGACATATTGATTTTCAGCAAGACTAAAGAAGAGCACCTTCAACATGTTCGAAGAGTGCAGGAGAAATTGCAGCAGAATAAACTACTGATAAATTTGAAGAAATGTACTTTCCTACAAAGAGAACTAGTTTATTTGGGCTTTGTAATTGCAGAAAACGAATTGAAGATGGATCCAGAAAAGATTGCAGCAATCATTAAATGGCCATCTCCGAGAAGCTTATGCGAGGTACATATTTTTCATGGGCTAGTGAGTTTTTATCGTAAATTTATAAGAAACTTTAGTGAAATCTGCGCGCCTATGTTAAACACCATCAAAAAGGCCAGTCAGCCTTTTTGTTGGACCAAGGTAGCAGAGGACAACTTTCAGCTCCTAAAGCAAAAAATTACAGAAAGGTTGATTCTAAGGTTACTAGATTTTAATAAGCTTTTCCAAGTTCGATGCGATGCAAGTGGTACAGCTATTGGCACTATACTCAGCCAAGAAGACAAACCTATTGCATTTTTCAGCAAGAAATTGAACGAAAGCAAGCAGAAATATTCCTCATATGACAAGGAATTTTATTCTGTTGTCTAAGCTTTAAAGTATTGGAGACACTACCTACTGGGGAATGAGTTTGTGTTATTTTCTAATAATTCAGTGCTGCAATATGTAATGCAACAGCACAAATTGAGCCACAAGCATGCCAAATGGGTGGAGTATTTACAGAGTTTCACCTTTGTGCTTAAACACATCAGCGAGCAGGCCAATAAGGTGGCAGATGCATTGAGCATAAGAGCCTTGCTCTTACAGGAAAGTACAATACAGGTGTTGGGTTTTGAGCATTTGAAAGATTTGTACTAGACCGACGCAGATTTCAAAGAGGCCTATGAAGCCTATCAAAATCTCGTGCTGAGGAACAAAAGACCATGGTTGGACTACAACTTGCAGGAGGAACTACTATTTAGAGGGGGACAGTTATGTATCCCTGATTGTTCGATGACAGAAAATATTATACGGGAGAAACATAGCAGGGGTCTAGCCAGACATTTCAGCATAGCCAAAACTTTGGAGTAGCTCCGACACTTCTATTACTAGCTAAGAATGCGAAGGGATGTACAGCGGTATGTGAATAGGTGTAAAGTCTGCCAACTGGCGAAGGGACATAGTCAAAACATCGGACTTTACACAACACTACCTGTTCCAAGTAGACCATGGGACTCAGTCAGCATTGACTTTGTCTTAGGACTGCCTAGAACATAGTGAGGTTATGACTCAGTGATGGTGGTGGTAGACAGGTTTTCAAAAATGGCGCATTTCATCCCTTGTCAAAAAACTAGTGATGCCACTCACGTAGGTCACCTGTTTTTCACAGAGATTGTTAGACTACATAGCCTACCCAGGTCTATTGTTTCTGACAGGGAAGTAAAATTCATGAGACACTTTTGGCGAACCCTATGGAAGAAGTTGGACACACAGTTGAATTTCAGTTCTGCATATCATCCGCAGACTAACGGACAAACAGAAGTGGTGAACAGGAGTTTGGGGAACTTGTTACGGAGCTTGACTGGGGGGAATTCACAGTTATGGGATCCTGTGCTCGCTCAGGCAGAATTTGCTTATAACGATTCACCGAACCACAGCACCGGACACAGTCCATTTCAGATCCTGTACAGCTTGCATCCTCACGAAATACATGAATTGTGGGATCCAGGAAAGTTGGAAAGGAGAAGTGTTGATGGGGAAGATTTTGTTAAAGTGATGAGCGAACTACACGAACAGGTGAAATTAAAGTTGTAGGACAGCGTGCAGAAATATAAACAACAGGCAGATTTAAAGTGGTGAGAAGTCCAATTCAATATAGGTGATGGAGTCCTTGCACACTTACGCAAAGAACGATTTCCTAAGGGCGTGTATAACAAGCTAAAATTCAAGAAGATTGGTCCCTGCAAGATTTTGCGTAAATTCTCAGCTAACGCTTATGAGATACAACTGCCACCTAATATAGGCATATCACCTATTTTCAGCGTGGCAGACCTGTTCCCATATACTGCCAACTCAAAGGAAGATAATGTGGTATAGCCAGAACGGGACACCCAATTTGGAGACAGTTCTTGGATGAGGCACATGCCTTCGGCTCAACCCCATGAGATCGAGAAGATTCTCGACACACAGGTAGGCAAGAGGACTCACAGGAAAGAGTATGTGTAATACCTTGTCAGGTGGAAGAACCGTCCAATTGAGGATAGTTCGTGGCTCGACGCGGCACAAATACAGAAGGCTCTTTATTTTGTGGAGGAGCTCATGGAACGGAGCCATGACTTTTTCCTACCCCGGGAGCCTGATACAGGAGCATCTAACTGAAAGCTCATGACAAAAGGAAAGGCTGTTTGGTCTCTGAAGAGGACAGAAGAGGAATTTGTTGAGTGAACAATGTGGTTGTTATTTTTGGTTTATGTTGTTTAATTTAATAAAGAACAGTACGTAGGAAGGTAGAGAATTAATTAGGAAAAATTGTTGCAAGTAATTAGTTTTATTTTCATGATGATAACATAGGACAATAACAGTTCTTGGAACTAAAAAAATATGTAACCAATTGAATGTAACCAACAACAGTTGGAAGAAACAGTCCCATACAGTCATTTTAAAAAAGGAACATAACACAATTGTAAGGTTCGACTTTTTTTGGAGAATATGTGAAAATGCTAATAAAATATATCTCTGAGCACACAGACATTTCTTTCCAGCATCCTATGACTATTTATCTATCTACATTGTCATTCTATTGATTTCCAGTAACAATAAAAGCCTAGTCATTGTTTTATTCTACAAGCATATACACATACATGTGGTTCGAATTGCATTGATTCAAGCAGGCCTACAAAACCAAACAATTTGCATACATAACTCAAGAACGCGTTGCAGAAACAAGGCCTACAAACCCTGAACCTAACAAGCATACAAACACCAAGGAGTCCAAGACAAGTCTTATATTTCGAGCATTAAAATACAAAAAAGGCACAAGCATTTATGAACAACAAGCTAAGCAGAATATCTAGGTATGCCTGAAGAGTAAACCCATTGTTTTATTTATAAAATAAGCACAAGAAATCTATGTTCAGTCATACACAGTTTCAAAACCTTGTTCAAATAATTATACAATCCATACAATAACATTTTACAAGTTCGAGGGTAATATAGTGTGCGGGCCTAGAGACCTTAAGGCCAAACCTACAACAACTAACTAACAGAACAATCGTGCAAGCTAACGACCTGTGACTTCATACAATCGACGGCTCAAGAAAACTTTGAAACAAGAATTACAATAACCCAAGCCTACGACAGTGAATGCAAATGACAAGGAAAACAAAGAATGACTCTACCCAGGTCTAGCCGGAGTCTCGAAAAGCCGAATTCTGAAACCCTCCAGGTCATTATACCTGCAACGACAACCAACAATCGAAGTTCATGAGTGTTGTGAGACAAACGAAGTAAAAAAACCAAAGGAAAGAACGAAACCAAGGTTCGAAATTACCTGGTAGAGGCAAGTTGCAGTCATTACAGTCAAGTAGGGTTACTCTACTCACAGAGGAGAAAAAACAACAGTCAACTAAGTGAAAAGAGGAGATAGCTAACAACATAGAACCGGAGAACTTACCTGTGCATCATTGAAGAATCTGAAGCCGAGAACCGCAATCGCATCCTGTTCAAAATCGAGAGAAGACAATCAGAGACTCAACAACTGTCGCTTAGAAAGATTCAAGACCAGAAAGAGTCACATTATCTAGCAAACAACCAACATTGGCATCATACATAGAGAAAACGCAAAGTTTAACCAGCTAACTACAGTTTCACAACAGCCCACAAGAACAAGTGTAGACAAAGCAACGTGAATGAAATTAACAATTTCAACAGAGGTTCATACCAGACTGGGGACAAAATTTTCAAGTCAAGAGCCAAACCAGAGCATAGTAATAGCAGAAAAATCACCCAGAGACAACCGCGGCATATCAAAACATAGAGCTCTCAAACTCAAACAAACGTGCATGCAAATGACCAGTGTTAGGGTTTGATCTCCCATACGAAGGCGGGGTTAACAATCCCAAGGGGTGGACACTTGTCCATTGATTGAAGCGCAAGGTACCAATCATAAGAGCGGACTCCAAAACCAAAATTAAAATCATTACAATCAACCGTCGGATGAATCAACATTGCATGTAATCCAATTGCCATCATTCAATTCCATTTATTTACGCATTATTAACTTTGGGTAGTGTGACAAGGGTGGGTTGGACCCATCATATAAACTCTTCCATGTCATCCTATCTCTTAAGGAGAGGATTTGTGTCTCCCCATCTATTAACACATATCATCTGAAAGATAGGGGGTCTCTTAAAAGAGCCAACCTACCATGATCATGGGCATTGTTAGTTATGACATTATCATATCTGGTCATCAAGCTAGGATATGACTTACATCAATTCATTGTAAGACAAGAGGCCTCATCACAAGCTGGCTTGTTCATGACTATCAATGCTTATGAATGGCATTGTCAATATCTGGTCACCAAGCCAGGACAATGGATTTCACAATTATTAATGAAATATGATTCCTCTTTGATTCCAAACAATAGATGGGATACTGACATTTCCATGGGTTAAAAGGTAACCCTGTCGAGACTATGGACGCCTATTGGAAGCAGTGGCTCTACCTATGACAATAAGAGTTCACCTTTCTCTAAACCTAATCATAAGCACTTGTTCTTTAGTTAAAGTTGTCATTAATCAATGGTTGTTGTAAACATGGTCTTTCTCTTATGATCATTAAAAGAGATGTTCAAAATGATTAAACTTTGTTTTGATTTTTTCAGAGATTTCATTGCGTCTGAATTTTAGCACTTTGATTTTATTCAACCTTGTTCCTTTTCCTTTTAGAATTTCATTAATATTAGCCTAGAGATAAATGGTTCTTCCTAGTGTGTCGCCATTATTGTGGTGAAAACACAACATCCCCATTTTACTATTGATATCTATAATGTGAACCCTTTTATATTGAATGTTTGTCATATCAGTTTCTTCAATTTTGAATTTGGGTTGCTCTAGTTGATTTGGTTTTCATCGATGTCCTATTTAATGCTTTTTCTACCTCATATGACTTTGAAAATGTCTCCCTAGATAATATTTGCCTTATATAAATTACAACATGTACATTATTTTTTTTATATATAATAACCGTTGTTTATAAATATTTACTTTTATTTTGTAAAAATTAATGTTCATTTTAATTTTAAGTTAATAGCCCCCGACCAAAATCTTTGTTATAAGTGGTTAGGGCTTTTTTAACTCTTTATTACAAAGTAGTTGATTATTGGTCGATGACCTTTCAATTTACAAAGGAGTCAAAGTCTTTTCCCAAAAGTTGTGTTATGTGGTGCTCCCACCAAAGGCTTGGCAATATATAAGAGAAATTATGGGCACTTAAGCCTTAGGCCGATCACGAGGGAGGTCCCACTTTCACGTGGGTCTCACCTCTCCTCCCCTTATCTCACCTCCCTCACATCTTCCTTCCTTGCTCCCATGAATCCCGTATACATTTTAAAACAAGGCATTTCAATTTGTTATGAGATGGTCCCACTCCTTTCCACATACATCTTCGCATATTTGTTGGACTGTCGATTCAATCCCATCTCAGAGTTTGTTTAAATAAAATTACAAGATGGAATTCTTCGAGACTCCGATATGGTTAAACCTCCGGTGTCATAACTTAGAAATTCCCTATTTGTTCATCCAATCTGCAATTTACTGACTTACGGTGTATTGTATGATGGACTATCAAAGGGACGCAGAAAAAAAATTATGGTATCTCTTCTCCTCGTTCTTCACATTTCTATATTGGTACCCGCCATCTTGGAGTTGAATAAAATAGACTCCCCAGACGGCAAACTCCCAAACCTTCGATATCCTATGGCGCTGACATGCATCACATTTTCTATTGTCGATGTTGCTAATTAAAATGGTCCATTTGATTCTTAATGTTCTGGGCATAAAATTTATTTTTTTCCACCATATTAATAAAAGCCACTATAATTCAAAATCCACCCATTCCAATGGTATACAGGAATAATGCATATTTTTGGAATTCCATACTTAAATTCGTCATCTAAGTGAAAATCCACTTAATTAAAATTAAAAGGTCTTGGGGTATAATTAAAATTTAAAAGTAATATGTATATTGAGTTTTCCATCATAGCTAGTTCTGATTTTTTTTGTTACAGGAAATGCCTAGGCTGATTCGAATAGCTCATTCAATCAACATCTACTCAGCGACATGTCGAGATGCAAACCAAAATAGACAGAAAAGGTTATAATAGAATCTTAAACGAGGACTAATACCATGAAGAGAAGGTTCTTGTCTGGAAATCTGCTAAGTGATTATCAAAAGAAAATAAATTGAACTCAACAGCAAGCTAAACTGGGCACTTTATTAAAAGGGGCGATCACATTTGGCCTACGATACAACTGTAATAAAACCATCCGATTTAATTGCTTTTATTATCTCAACAGTTGAGAAATTTAATTGCTTTTATTATCTCAACAGTTGAGAAATACAGAGAGCGATTGTTATTTTCACGATTTCATAAATAACTAATATCTTCGCATATTATATAGAGGGATGGGGGAGGCAGAATTAGAAGATATATATAAGCAGAATTGGAGCCACTCTATTGTAATTTGTAAATTATTAGAGCATTATTGTTATACAATCCGTTAAGGTTTTATAATTTATAGAATCTCAAGGTGATTAAGTATTTCACAGTTTGCAGGTTTCAAATTGTTCATAGATTTTAATATTTAATTGATTTCAAAAAAAAAAGAAAAGAAAAGAAATGAAAAGAGGGTGTATGAAAAAAAAAACAAAAGAAGAACAAAAAAGAAAAACCCCAAAAAGGTTTTCAAATCATACAGTCTAAACATGATTGAACAAATTTCAATTTATGTTGATAGGTTAGAAAATAAAAATTTGTCAAACAGTGTAATCTTGGCAAATCAGTAGCTAGGTAGAAAATAAAATTGGTTCAACTGTTTAATCTAGACCAAGAGGAGAAATAAGTGATAGAATAAGTTAGGTTTTGAAAGAAAAAGAAATGAAAAAAAAAAAAAAAGGGTCTACAAGTCTAAGTGCACCCTGCAAATGGAAAAAGAACAGAACTGTTAGGCTATAGAACAAGGGTAGGTAGATTGAAAATAGAAAGACATATGCTAATGTTGTCCTAAGGTCGAAGAGAAAAAAAAAAATTAATAATAAACCAAGGAAGGGGCATTATATTACTTTGATATCATTAGTCCCCTAAACTTTAAATATTTACCCCCTTGTACCTATAGTTTGTCCCTCATTTATCACTCGACCCCACCACGCACTCACCTGTCGCATCGTGTTTAGTCCACCCACCATTTATCACTCCATCCCCACTCACTCCACCTGATCTAACGGCCCACGTCCTCTTTCGCCCTCGCCCCCCTCACCCTTCGAAAGTCTTGGGGGGGTCTGAAGCTGGCAATTTTTGCTCCCAAATGTGTCACGCCCTCGTGAGTCGCACCACCCCCCCCATACCACCTACCACTCCGCAGCCCCCCCCCCCCCCCCCCCCCCCCCCCCCCCCCCCCCCCCCCCCCCCCCCCCCCCCCCCCCCCCCCGCGGAATGTTTTATTCAATAAAACAAACCGCTCACCCATTCAACCGTTGGACACCGGCCACCTCACTGTGCCAAGTTGTTCCATCCACCCAATCACTTCCATTCCCAACGTTGGGCAATAAATGGGTTAGGTCGTTAGCCAATGGACTGGCACCAAATCAGGTCAATCCAATGGCACGATTACAAATCATAAAACCACCAATTCATGCCGATTTCAAATTTTAACTGTTATTGTGCACTTGCAGTCATCTTTCCACTCCATTATGCCATTATCAAGAACGCAGAGTGAAGCTAAAGTATAGTAATACAGTGTAGGATTACTCATTTTCTTGTAGCAATCATCATTTCCCACTCTTGAATCCCATTTCTATTTAAATCCCTATTCTTTCTCCCTGACTGAAATCCCACTTCTTTTATCCCTTTCTGTTACAGATTTAGCACAGGACAATTTGCAAAGGAAAGCTACAGAGAAAGCAGCAATGGCACCAAAGAAGGAATAACCAGAAGTATTCAACCCAATCGTGCACCCACCACTGGATTTAAATCATTTACCCTTGGCTAACAGGGATTACAAGTTCCATGAAACCCTCTCAGAATTTGATTTGTTTAATATATATTGCTGGTGGGAGGAAAAATTTATGGAGGAAATGCATGACGTAAGCCTTTGGAACACCAATCTTCCATTCTATATCTTCCCTAGAACACATAGTTATCCAGAATCGATCAAAAAGGGTCATTCATGTTACAATCCACAACAAAGAGCAGTGATGGCCCCAACAGGACATATTTTATTGACAATTGATGCTCAATCCATCATGCAAATGATGCAAGCCCCGGTTATTGAAGGAGATGTTCCTTTTTCACATGAAGTTTTGATTGAAATGTACCAAAAGCTTGATTTCTCCAAGAGAGATAATACATTAGAACTTTTCATGGCTGAGAACACACCTCTGCCAAGCAAAAACCCTCCGTATTCCTCCTTTGTTTTCCCTAATAGAACTAAACATATTGCCACAATTCTTTCCTATTTACTTGGCTATTATTCTAACCAATGGATTGATGAAGCTATCATAGCTTTCCTATCTATCATCTCAATTAAATCCAAGCCTTCTGTCCTTTTCAACTTCAGTCAGTTTCTAGCACATGCAATCCATGAACAGCTAGTCAATTTCTTCACAAATGAAGTTTTTCATTACTCCTCAGTGTTGGTTTACATGTTTTTGTATTTTTAGGAAGATAGGTTCTAGTTTTCATTAGCCAAAATGAATGATGAAGGTGAACCTCAATCAGTAATATTTTGGACAACATTGGTAATGAAAGATGAGAAGGATTTCTGCTACAAGATATTTGTGGAAATGTTTGTCCACCCAGCAATAAGCCTCCTCAGTGGGACAGCAGAACCAAGGATAAATGAAGATATAAAGAGAATTATGCAATTGTCTAATCAAGCCAGAACAGGTGATTGGTACTTGTACCAAAACTACACTGAAATAAGAGTGTATGGTTGTAAGTTAGCCCCCTACAAACTACCAAAGTTCCTTCCCATGACTATCTTCGCATTGGAATATATTAGACAAATGATAGGGCAGATGAGATGCATTTTGTATCAGCCAAGAAGAAATCCCAATCTAGGATCAAGTCCCAAATTAGTCCATTCATTTGCAACAATAGAGCTGCAGGAGAGGAGGTAGACAAAAGATTAAGAGAGATGAATTTCACCCATAACTTCACATGGTCTTATGACCCATGGGGCATTATTTCTAAGAAGAGGGTCGAAAATAAGTCCACTTCCTACATCCATACTCAAAGGCTCGACATCGAGAAATATATGAATCATATAGAATGGATCCCTGATACATTACATGAGGTCGAGGAGGAAGTAATCTCCTCTTCTAGTGCACAGACTCCAAGGCAATAGGAGAAACAAATTACTAAAGAAAGGACTAAAAAAAGGAAAATAATAAGAACAAGGGATAAGAGGGAAGAGGTCAAGAGAAGATCAGTCACCAGGAACTGATATTTCCATGAAAGAATTTAGGTTGAAGTATAGGAAGAAGCCTAAGAAACATATGGACATAGATAAAGGATCACCATAGTAGACAATGATCAACATAATTGATATTCCAGACTCATCCCCAACTGGAGGACAATCATTTCCTTATACTCCAATTTCAGAAAGACAACAATCTCTTCAAGCATCCTCAAATTCAAAGGTGACTAAAGAGAAAGAAGAGATAGCTTTTGATACCTTCAGAGAAATCAAAATCAGAAATGAAACACTAAAGAAGAGCACCTATCCTTAGTTTTGGAATCAGAGTGCAACTGCACAAGGCATACTTCTCTCTGCCTTTGACTCAGAGAAGGGCAAAATGCATATGGAATTTTGGAGGCACAAACATCAGAGCCCAAAACTCCAGCGGACTACAAGCAAAATTCCTTTGAGTTTGATGTCAAGAATTCCCATCCAATAGATCAACTGGACATGCACAAGCAAACTGGGGAAATGGTTTCATCTACTCTAACCAGCACTTCCATGAATTTATTCAAAATACAAGTGGCCCTCTCAAACGCTCAGTCTAATTTGAAGATGGAGAGAATTTCATCATTGTCAAAGGACACCAAGATTAAGTCTTTGGAAGACTTAGTAATACAAATTTGATATGATCCCTCAGATACAAAAGAGGTTGAAGTAGTAATAAAGAAGAAAGAGTTAGACATTGCAGCTCTGAAGAAGCAACTCAAGATGCCTATTACACATGACCCACTGACAGAGGAAATAGAGGAAACAGAGAGCATAAAGGCCAACATGATGAAACTGATAGGGGATCAATCCATCCAAATAAAACAAATGGAGACAAAGATGGAAATGACGGCGCACAAGAAAGAAAAAGCAGCACAAATGGCTAGCACATCAGTGGAAACCCTTCCTCTAATAGCCCTACCCATAACTACTCCAACAGGTGCAACCACGGGAGCAAGAACTAGTGCAAAACAGTTGGCAAGATCTATGGAAGGGATGAATCTGCAAAATGAAGAAATAAAGAGGTTGGAAGCCCAAGTTGGTGTGCTACAAGATTAGATTAAAAGAGTTGAAAACAAGCACCTGGTAGAGATGCATAGAGAAAAGACATTGATAGAGAAGCTTCTAAAGTCAGAAAAAGAATCCTTCATTGGAAATACTCTAGGGAGGGTTAAGGAGATCATTTGGCACAAAATAATAGATCGTATGAATGAAATTTGGCCTAGCATCCAAATTATTTTTTAGCAGAAAGAGTTAGTAGAGAAAGCCAAATACGCCATTTCAGCCACCAATACAGAGTTGGGAGATATGCCAGCAATGGCAAATAGAATTATCAAGTTTCTAAACGCAAGAAAAATATATGAACTGGAATAATTGGGAGTATAAAATAGGACATAGACCATATTACAAGTCACAAAGGTGCTGACAAAGAAGAGTTTAAATGTGTAGCTTCAAGAAAAATGACAAATTCTAGAGCTGACAGTCAATTGGTTTTTTAACAGAATGCATCCTCTACATCAAAATGGCCTTCCCTCTCTTTTTGTTATAAATGAAAAACTCATGGAAAGAGGGGATTATGTCAAGAAATTATAGGGCATAGCCACAGATGCTGCAAATCTATCCAACATCAAAGGCAGCATAACAGGAAAGGCTTTAATAGAAGCAACTAGCAAGCAAATTTATATTGAACATGAGTTGAAGCATGTGTTTTTGGTCAAGCCATCATTTTCCAAATACATTGATGCTGATGAGGCTTATCAAATATTAACTAAGATCAAGATCCCAGAGGGGGAAGCATGGAGTGACTTATGTGACTGCCAAGAAGAACGAGACAAGGATGACTAGAATGACCATACAGGCATGAGTTAGCACCAGCCACATCAGCAGAACCATTCTAGTCAAATAAATACTTCAGGCAACAACATCCCAAAAAAGAGGGACACCTATCCCAGTTTTCTCAGTGTGGCCACTCCCTAGCTACATTAGTCAATTTTTCCTTCATTGTAATAAATAATAGATTGCCAAGTGTACAAGGAAAATCGTTGTAGTTTTTGTTTAAATACTCCATGCATTGAGAGTATTAGGGGTTGAACCCTAGTCATTGGAATGATTTTTCTTTTTGGAGCATTGTAATTTTGAGCTAGAGCATCAATAAAAATGAAAGTTTATAGGATACTTGATATTTTCTAACCTGGTGATGTTTTTCTTTCTATATTTAATGTATTTATGTTTATCCATCCATGCATATTTCATTCTTATTGTGAAGCAGAAATTATAGTTTAAGATATGATGTCGAACCACCTTACTGCTATCTATGATTACAATGTATATGTTTTCCTCTAAAGTATGACTAAAAAATACTTAAATGCTTTTTAATCCTAACTGATATCATTTTTTTGTCATTCCATTTATCACTCTGCTTTAAAGATCTACTAGGAACAGTTAGCTTGCCCTACAAACACTCTGTAAGATTGATGCTACCAACTAGCCTATGACTCCATAGCCCAATGGAAAATATTAAAAAATGATCTTTCTCCAACCAAATGAACAAACAAACAAACAATCTTTTTATTCTTAATATCTAGCCTAAAACATTATAGCACTAAAAACAATGTTAAATCATAATTACATAGAGAGGGCCCTCTATGAGTCCAGGAAGGCTAGGTCCTAGACTCATAAGTGGTTTGATGTATCTTTTGTGACTTTTGGCTTGCCAATCTTCAAAATCATAAAATGATAACAGAATATTTGAATTGCATTCGAGCAAGTCAATCTCAAATCGGAAGAATCATTAGGATTTATCTTTTTTGAGTCTGAGCATTGTTCGAGGAAAATATTTTGCACTACTACAACTACTATTTGGCAACATGGATTATGATTTAGAGGGAGCATGAAGGAGGGAAGAAGAGAACATATGGTTGCAATTTTATTTTGTAATCCTTTTTTCCACTCTTCGATTTATGGATGAAAGGTCTCATACATATATTTGTTATGATATATTTTGTACTTTGTTTTGGGATCATATTTAACTTGACACTAGTCGAGAGCATTATCGATATTGTTTGGTATTTTTTTATGCCATTTTGGATCGAATATCATTATATGTAGTAATGATATATATATATATATATATATATATATATATAGATAGATAGATAGAGAGAGAGAGAGAGAGAGAGAGAGAGAGAGAGATTGTAATTTTACATTATCGATATTTATATATATGTTATCAATATATTCGTGTTGCCTCCTAAATATTTGATCATTGTTTTAAACCGATACAGGTATGCATCCTGTGAATTATTAAGCTAGGTTAATATGTTAACTTGTTTTCATTATTTTGCAGAGTTAGTTCAGAATTAGAAATGAGCTCATGGGGATTTGTTGATAAGGATAAATAATTTTCTACTTATGTAAAAAAATTATAATGAACTCATCTTAGGTATGTGAATAAGGTTACATTGATAATTTTCTAGCAGGATTACTTTATCCGCATTGATACTAAAAACATTTGCAGATCCTCAAATTAATTTGGGATTGGCAAGTAAATCTTCATCTTAAGACTAAACAGAGTTCTTTTCCCTTCCTATGAGAATACTTTAGCTCTTGACTACGAACGAGGTTATCCTGTGCTTAGTCAATATGGATTTCCTTTTATGTTTGTTTGCACCATAAAACTAGTTTCATTTGTTTCTTTTATTTTTCAAGACTCCTTGTAAAAGAGAAAGCATCATAGAGGCTTGACTGAGCTCTATTTTTAGTTAAATCATTAAGTATCATCTCTCTTAAACATTATCATACAGATGACTCATTTTCCCTTTGGTCTGCTACTCAAGAATAACCATCACTCATAAGCAGACTAAAGGTCATTCTTGTGCATATTGTACATACGTGTTTAGGTAGCATAGACTAGGTTAACTTAGGCTAGTTCTATGACTCGGGTAACTAGAAACCCATTTGAACTAGTTAGGATTGATATCATAATGGAAAATAGTCTAATTGACACTCTGACCAAGAAATTTCTCATGTGTTGAGCAAAGACATTTGCAGGCATCCACATTTTTGGCGCTAAAAGCAGGGCCAACATCTTATTGGTTTCTTTAAATATCTTGTGTTTTAAAATTTTTATTTAATTTCAATGGCTCTTCATAAGGGACCACTTTGGAGTTTCTTTACTAGACTTCCACCTTCTTTGACTCCAATTCAGGTAGTCAAATTCTTGTCAAAGAAGAAGTTTAACCGTGAGAACAATGCCTATGATTATTAACATGTTTATCACTTTATTTTAACTTGTAATCATTATGATCTTGATGAAGGTATCATGTGCAAGTTGTTTATCCTTACTTTGGTAGGAATGGAAAAATATTGGTGTAAATCCCTATCATTCGCTTCCATACACACTTGGGACGCATTTGTAATACTTTTCTTACACACTTTTCAAAATTATGCCTGCAAAAATGTATGCGATCAATTAGATAATCTTCGTCGTTTTGAAGGTGAATCATTAGATAACTTTCGTATTAGATTCAAATCATTTTTTCTCAATTTCAACCTGATGATCTACCTTTAGAATTCCAATTAACTAGATGGTTTGATAAACTACTTTCTTTCCCTTCCATTCCTAACCCATATGAAATATTCAAAGTTTTAGTGAATTGTCTTCATCTTCCATTAACATGACTGAAAAATCTAATATGGAGGAACATGTTAATCACGATGAAGTTGTTGAAACCATATATGATAGATTTCTCCATTTAATTCATACTTTTTATAGTGCTAAAGATAATTCAGATTCACTTTCACATGTTCATGAAATACAATCACTCAACTTGGAACAATTTGACAATTGATTGCAAGAAGAATTAGTTGTCTTGAAATAAAAAATTCAACACATTGATCAGCAAGCGCAAGTATGAATTGAAGAATCAGACAAAGCATACCTCACTACAAAAAATTTTGATCGTTGTCATACTAATCAACTACAAAATTTAAGGCATCCCAACAATAATTTTCAGGTAAGCATAATAAGAAAAATAATTAATAAATCTTAAATTTGTAATAGAGAGAACGCAGAAGATTCCGCAAATAGAGAAATATTCAATTTTATTGTTTCTTGTTCTCATTTTCGTCTTTATCCTGATATTTTTTTTATAGAAATCCATTTCCTATTTATATTAATAATATTTCAGAAATCAAAGAAGTTAATACAAATGAAATGGCATTCAAATTTCATGAGGATAAAGAAATATTGAATGATCATTCTTTCAATTTTTGAAAAAATGTGCCCAATTCTTCTTCTTGTTTTGATGTGTCTCATGGGAATGCTGAAAATTTTAAGGAAAGTTGTGAAATCGTTTATGATGAATACGCTGATAATGAGGATCTTGAATCATCTCATTCTTCATTAAATCCTCATAATCCAAGTAAAATTATACTTGAAAACGAAGAAATCTTTAATTTAAAAAAATTTCTAATCATTTCTCGTTCTCAAACTTTTAATCATCATAATAATTGCACTAATCAAGAACCCATCCCAATCTATGATTATGTTGATGATCACATTACCTTTTCTATTCCTGATCCATTATCTCATGCACAAGATGATGTCGATAACCATTCCAATTGCATTATTTTTCCTACTTCTTGTAAGAAAGAAATATTTTCAAACCTATCCAAATTGTGGTGTAACAATAATTGCAATATTACTGTAAATAGTGATTTTATTTTGTTTCAATCCTTTTGGCTTGATTTAAATTCATTTTCATCTTTTATTTTTCAACCTTTTGACATTTTGGGATAGCATGTTCAACATATCAACATTGAACACCCTCAAGATTCATTAATAGAAGAGAATTAATATGTAATTCAAAACCTTATTCCTGAATATCAACAAACATTTCTTTTCCAATATCACTTAATGTTCATCCCATTTCAATTATCTCTTCATTCTCTAAGGCATTTCCAATAAAATTTAGCTCTCAAGAGTGTTCCTTCACAAACTGACCTACTACCTTCTCCTTTAATTCACTTTCAATCTCTAACAAATATCCACCCATACTTTTATGATCCCATAGATATTTGCTTAGAGAGAACTTTCCAAGAGAGATGGTTTATAAATAAGTTATTTGTAAATAAGTTAATGTTTGTACATACTTTAGCAATAGATGTACATAATGAATTCAGCCTTATTTTTGTGGGTTTAATTACAATTGTGCTTTTACTAATGTTTGACTTGTATGTACATGCAGTAAATGAATCACTTGAATGGCTACACTGGAAGTTTGATTTCACCTAGTCTTAATCTTCTTCTTAGATTAAGATTATGAATAGATGAGATTGCTTTTATATTAATGTTTTGTAGGTTGAATAAGAAGATTATTTTGAACATTCTTAAGAAATACATGGAAGAAGATGAAGATCCATGAGGTAAACTTATCAAATTCTTCCAGATGTGTGTTTATATGATCATTGTCATCTATTTGTTTGTTTTATTTCAATGTGTTATTTTCTTTAGTTTTTCTCCTTATCTTTGTTTGTCTTCTTGCAGGTTCTCTTCGACATAATTCAGAAGACCAAATTTCACTAATAAAGAAGTTGTGAAAATTTTAATGTGGAAAATTGTCAAAAAGCATTCAAGGTGATTTTTCTTTCTCATTTCCAAAGCTTTCATTCATTATGGAAGAATCATTATGAAGCTAAACTTATAAAAGGAAATAAACCCTGTCTGAATTTTTACAAGCAATATTTTAATAGCAACTCCCATTAGATTGGAAAAAACATTTTAATATAAGACATTAATAACATACTCACTAAGCAAATCATCGTTTTCATGTGACCATGCTACTTATCAAGACTGAATTATTCGATTACTTTTCAATTAATATATCTAAAGTCTCATTTTCGACAAGAACCCTAATGGAAAGGTATCCATGAGCTAAATGGCACCACATCCCCAAAAACCTACAGACTTCTGAAAAGTTGCATACCCAAGAGGCCGGGAACTAGATCGGAATGACAGAGGAGGAAAGGGGGGGGGGGGAGGAAGATCCCCTCCTATCGAGATACAGCAATAGGGGAATCCTACCATAACATAAGTAACCAGAAACAAGCAAGAGATACAAATGAAATGACAGGACTTGTCCTCGAGGTGAGATAGCAGGTGGGTAGCAGATGTAAATGTTTACCATGTGTGACGGAGAAACCGAGATTTATCATACCGATGAACAAACTGGAGCGATACAGAAGTTAAATGAAAGACCATGTGCTAATATGTAAGTTCATTGGAGTATGGCCGACAGAAAAGTACCTCACCAAATGGATTCAACAAAAATGGTAGCCCCGAGGCCATATCAAGCTCAAGCTGGGAGCTAGAGGCTTCTTCACGGTAATATTCTCAAACCTGCAAGACAAAGAAAAAGTATTTGAAAATGGTCCTTACTTTCATTATAATGTTGGATTGTTTATGAGATACTGGGAAGAATGTTATGACCCAAATAAGGAAAAATTTATGGCAGCCCCAGTGTGGGTTAAGTTATTTGGCCTCCCAATGGACTTCTGGGACCCAGAGATACTGGAGGGCATAGGAAATAGGATAGGCAGATTTGTCAAAATAGCAGAAATGGCAAAAAAAGGAAGATATACTTCATATGTGAGAATATGTGTATACATGAACATAGTTGAACCTATCCCAGACACAGTGGAACTAGAATACCATGAAGAGGTATGGCAACAAACTCTAGACTATGAACACATCCCATTCACATGTAGAAGATGTCATGAGTATGGCCACCTATTTGAGTGCCCACTGAATATAGAAGAGGGAGAAAACATGAACAAACAATAGAGGAAAAATAAAGAAGATAAGGAAGGGTTTCAAGAAGTGAAACATAAGAGCAGGCAAGTAAGAGAGAACACCAATGAGGGGAAAAATGAACAGCAAGCTTAGTCGAGCAGAACAAATCGCTTTGATGTGTTACAAGGAGAAGAAGAAGAAGAAGACAATGAGGTCCAATCAATGGATTGTCAGGGGGAAAAAGGAAAGGAAATCAGTTTGAGTCAAGGCAAGCTAAAACCCAAGAGGAAAGCCCAAAGTGAGCCGGTAGAGAAGGAGGAGAAGGGAGACAAAGAGAAGAGATGGCCCAATCTCCAAAGCTCTACTAAATTTAACCACACTTTCCAAAACTTGATTTTCATTTCTCATACATTTTGTATCTGAAAACATGCCATGTAATCATGCCACTTTTCCATTCCGTAGATTTCAAATCAGGCCTCTAAGGGGAATCATGTGAATCGTAGTCCACTACTCTTCTCTTCATCCCTGGTCTTATATTTCCTGTAAAAATACCATGTTAGATCAACCGAATAGACGACATGATCAAACTCATACCTCAATATATCTCAGAGGAAGCTATCTCATATGCACAAGTCAACCCAGCTTATTATGACACAATATCACAAGTATATCAAATCATACCTGAATATCATAACCATAACCATCTACACAGGTCAATCTAGATTAGCATGATACATATAACATCAATATCTTAAATGCAATGACTATAACCATCGGTGTATGACCACAATGCATATAACAACAAGTTACTATCATTCATGACTATTTGACGCACGTGCATATGACCGCATTGATCAACTAGAATCTATCATGCATGTAACCATAACACAATAGAATTTCAGGCATGTATATAACCATAATGCTTATAACAACCATTAACCATCATACATGTATGCCCAACATACAAACTTGCATGACGAACTGCTCTTACCCTTAGATCCAATGTTGTAACCTTGCTCTAATAATCTGCATCTCCTGCTCCATCTAAGCCAACATATCAGCATCATAACATACTAACAACATCATGATGACACAAACTGCATAATGATCACGGCAATGCATTTCCAACCTACCATGCATGCATAACCATATATATTTAGCCCATCCAGTCCAAGTGTTTGAACCTTGAAGCTATGATACCACCCTGTAATGCCTCCTCCCACATTTACACAATTTCACAGGCCTTCCAGGATAAACATGAGATGAGTGTCACTATGACATGAATTTACCTCCCAGTGCTAGTTAAGGAAGTGATGTTGACACACCGATAGCTTACTGATACCCCTCGGGAGCGCTAGATCACCCAAAAGTCAGTGCACAACCTCCTATGACTAGATCCTAAGCTAGAATTTATTTTCCCCTTACCTAACCCCCAATCACACCTGCAACAAGGCATGCATATAGTTGTGAGGCTCCAGCCGCACTCATAAGACTAGTTTTCATCTGTTATGACCCAAATTATTCAATTTTGAGCATCTAGTCTTGAGATCTGTAATACCTTTTCAGGCTAATCTCCAAATCACTACCCAAAATTGCCTGAAACTTTCCAAAATGCAATCAAAGGTATTGACAATGGTAATCAATCAAAACTCAATCGAGAACTTTATCTAGACATGCCTAATCCAAAACAAACATTTCGTCAAAATATGGTAAACATGTAAGCTACAGGTCATGTATGCATATCTGAACATAAACTGATAGTCTTCATCTGAGAATCACCAAGAAGGTTATAAGCCCTCTCTAGCTAGCTGCAATAACACTTGTTAGTCCATGAATTCATCAACCATTCATATATTCATCAAACAGGTCAAGAGCCCTAGACAATGTACATGATATAAGCAACAAATAACCAACATAGAAACCATGGAAAATAAGTTGTAATATCACCAATATAATCACTACAAGTATATATTAATCATAGTAAAAGAATAACTCTTATTAATATAGAAAAATATGAACCAAGCCAGAGACTTCCACATACCACCCAACCATAGATTGGGTTGAACCAAATCTCTCTTTCATCCAATCACGTCTGCACCATATTCCAATCATGAATGTGGCATCTCATGGAATAAACCAAGACAAAACTAACTAGGGCCTCTAGAGGCCAAACCACCTCAACCATCCGTAACAACCCTGGTGAAAATTATATGTAATAAATTTAAAAATAATAATCACTGATGACTTGGACACTTATTCCAAGCTCAATGTTGGGCAAGACATCCTAGGGGTTGTTCATTTGGTTTTTTATGGCTAAGGAAATTGGCAAAGGCAATGTTAAGGCTTTGGAAAGGAAAATGGCGTTTTTGGCACAATTATTTATGAAAATAATGGAAATTAGGAGAAAAGGGAGGTGAAAGGTCACAGGTTGCATGTGAGGAGGAAAATGAAGGAAAATAATGGAAAATGAAAAAATAGAGGCCTCATTCATAAAAAGGATTTTGAGGTGTTAGGGTCTTATAATAATAGGATTCATAATTTTGAATTGCCTATGGTTAGTCTTGTAATATTGTACATACTTTTGCTTTCTACAAAATGTTTTCCATATTAAAATTAAAAAATGTAAAGAGGGTATGTCCTAAAAGAATAATCAAAGGACAAAAAGAAATAAAAGATCAAAAAAATAAAAAATATGAACCCCACAAAAAGAGATAAAAATAGATCATGAAAGTGTGCAAATTCAAATGCCACTCCTTTTAATTTACTTTGCAAAAATAAGATTGTGTGCAGCTTGTCAAAAATGCCACAATCCATGATGGTCAAATAGTTTAATCTTGACCCATTCATGCTTTAAATTTCATGTTGATAGATAGAGAATAAAGATCTAGCCAAACTGTTTAATCTTGGTAGATCAGTAGTTAGGTAGAGAATAATAACGAGCTCATCAGTTTAATCTTAGCCATTGGAGGTTATAAGGTTAGAATTAGATAGTTTTCTTATCAAAAGAAAAAGAAATAAAGGGTAACCAAGCTCAAATGCACCCAATGAATGAAGAGAAAATGTTAGGCTAAATAAAGGGTAGGTAGAAAAAGATTTGCAAGTGCACAAGGTTGCTAAGTCAAAAGCACATTCATCATGCTTAATCCTATGTTTCATGTGCAGGAAGAATTGTGAAAGAGAAAGGATATTCACCGAAACTTATTTACTAACTTCCCCTCATTTCACTAGACCCCCACATACTTAGTTAACTAATTTCCCCTCATTATCCCTTCATTACTTATAAATACCATGACCTTTTACCCCTTGGTTTCACACATTTCCCAAGATATTACCTTTCAAAAATAATTCACCCTTCCCAAAACCCCTTTCCCTAGTGTGAAACCCATTCCCATTACAAATATTACATTCACCCCTTATTAATTTTCATTTTCCCCTTAAAAGCCCACTAAACCCCTTTATCCTAAGTTATTTCCTAAGTCCCGCTTTATAATTCCCCACGTTATAAATTCTCCGACACCCTTTTAACCCACCAAGCTTTGGTGTATAGTTAAAAACTCCACAGTATAACCCATGGTCCCCACCTTTATTAACCCAATGCTTATATTAAAAACCCATCATTATCTATTAATTAATTACATTTCTTTGTAATTAAACCCTGGGCCCCACCAACCATATCCCAGCTCCTTCCATGCAACTTCAACGTGTGATATCCCTCCGATCTCCCACCCCCAGATCCAACGATGCACAGCCATATCGCGCAGATTCATCATCCGATAGTTAATGGCCCGACAGCACGCGAGATTCGCGATTTTGGCTAAGCACTATTTGGCTACATGGCGGCACCAGGTTATATCGCGTGCTTGCGAAAAATACTACCTTCCATCCAAAAGCGGTGTGATATGGCCTAAAGTCACCCCCCCCCCACCTAAACCAAAACTACCCACTTTTCATTCAATAAATCTCGTACCAAAATGTAACCGTTATTAGTTAAAAGGCCGAAAAAGCCCCATTTTACTCTTTTCGCTTATTTTCATTGTAAACCTCTGTTAACCAATTCTGACACCCTGAACCTCTACATGACCAAATTAACCACCTTTTGCCACCCGAAGACGTTGTAGACACCAAATTGAAGTAATGAATAACTAGCTGAAGCCTTAGTAACCTCTGTAGCTACCACAGAACCCCATCTATGCGCCAAACCGTCAAATTTCCAGGTATTCTTGATAGAACCATAACGGCCCTATAAATTTAAGTTATACAAAGTAATTATCAAAGGTTAATTAATTAAATTAATTAAAAATCCTTCCTAAACTAAAGAAAAATCTTATTGTGCATCCAACCCTTTTTATACATATTGAAATTACCCTCCCCACTATTCCAAACCTTTAGACCTTACCCCTAAAGCCACAAAAAGAGTAATTCCATTGAACAAACTAAATTATGGCTTCCCAAAGCTCTATGGATGTAAGACCTCTGCAAACCCCTCACCTAGATATTTACCACCTCCCATTAGCTGACAGAGAATTTCAAATTAAAGACAATGTTTCCCCTAGCTACCTATTGAAACTCCACTGCTGGAGTAAAGACAAGTTTTTAAACCAGAAAGATGACATTAACCTATGGGAGTCAAATTTGCCCAAGTACTTGTTCCCACAGGTACACATATTCCCAGAGATCATCCACTTCTTCCAAGCTTGTTATATCCCTAGTCAAAGGGCCATAGTCACCCCTAACCAACAGGTTTTATTCACCATTACTTCAGAATCAATAAATCAAATGCTGCAGATCCAACCAGGCCCAAATGAGACCCCACTTTCCGTTGAAGGCTTACTTTAACTCTACACCAAGCTAGACCTTCCCAAGAAAGCTCAGATCTTTCAGACTTTCATCATTGAAGAGTCTCATACTCCAACAGATAGTCCTCCATATGCTGCCACCATTTTCTCTGAGAGAGGCAAACAAATTATTACCATGCTCTTTTGCATTCTAGGGTACACCACAGATGAACATGTGGATGAGGTTGTTCTTGATTTCCTTTCTATCTTTTGCCTAGGCAAACCTCCTGCTATAGTTTACAACTATGCTCAGTTATTGGCAGATAGAATCCATGAACAGCTTATCAAGTTGCCAAATGAGAGGGTATTCAAATACTCATCTGTATTATTTCACATGTTCCTGTATTTTTAGTCAGATAAGTTTCCAGTCAGCATCCAAAAGTTATACACCAAGGGAAATCCAAGATCTATCATCTTTTGGACACCATTGATCCAAATGTATTCCATTGTTTTTACTTATAAAGAGTTCATTGATTCATTCGTTCATCCAATTATAAACATGCTAAATAGTAGCTATAAACACAGGATAAGTGAGTATATTAAGAGAGTTTTACAGTTGGCTAAGAACAGTAGAGTGGGAGACTGGTATCTATACCAAGACCACACAAAAATCAGAATATATGGATGCCAACTTACTCCCTACAAGCTGCCCAAATACCTCCCCATGAGGATATTTGCATTAGAGTATTTCAGGAAAATCATAAACTCTGTTGAAGTTAATTTCCTGTCAGCTAGGAAGAAGACTCTGTTTAAAATGAAAAACCAATTGGGCCCTTTTATTTGTAATAATAGGGAAGTTGGACTAGAAGCAGACAAAATTTTACAGCAGATGAACTTCAAGAATAGTTTTATGTGGCAATATAACCCTAATGGAGTCATAAATAAACTAAGGCTCAAATTCAAATTGAGTCCTTTCATACATGAGCATAGGCTAGATATTTAGAGATTTTCCAACCAGACAGAATGGTTGGAAAACACTTTGATAGATGTGGAGAATATTGTAGTAGATGTGGAGAATACTTTGATAGATGTGGAAAAGCATATTGATATTAGTTCCTTTCTACAGGTTCCAGCCCTAGAAGAATAGATGAATATTACTCCCATTCTACAGACTCCAGCCAATTAGGACAGATATGTAAAAAACACCAGGGAAGAAGGTTCTAGCTCAAGGATGGACACTACATATGACAGGTTTGAGATCAGTTACAGGAAGATGCCCAAGCTTAACCCTGTAACTGAGCAAGAAGACACCATTGAGACAGTGGAAATCACTAACACTGACACAATGGTTGGAAGGAGTAAAGGCCCAACAATTTCAAAGGAAACTCGTCAACCTTCTACTTCAAGCACTCAACTTATTGAGAAACAGCTCAGCATTGAAGTCTCTTCATCCAACAAGCCTGTGGATAAAGAGAAAGATATAAAAGAAAAATACAAGGAAATTAAGCTGAGGAATGAGGCATTGAAGGTCGAAACTTATTCCCAATACTTCAAACAAACATCTGCAAATCAGAATAAGTTAATGTCAGCCTTTGACATTAAGACAGGTAAAATGCAAATGACATTCATGCAGCCTACAGTCTAGTAGCCCAAATCATTAGCAAACTACATGAAGACTAAATTTGAAGTTTTGGCTAGGGATGTTCACCCTATTGACCAAATTGAGTTCCATAAGTAGATAGGTGAGATGATTTATTCCACCATGACAAATAAAACAATGACTGTGCACAAACTCCAAAGTTCACTGGATAATATCACAACACAGTATAAGCTATAAAAGGCATTCTCATAGGCCAAAGACAATAGGATCAAGTCACTGGAAGATTTGGTGGTTGAGCTTGGGTATAATCCCAATGATGTCAAGGCTGCAGAGAAATTGATAAAGAAGAAAAATGAGGATATTGTTGCTTTCAAGAAGCAATTAACACTGCCTCATTCATAACATCCACAGACCAAGGAGGTCATAGAGAGCCAAACCCAACAAGAGGAGATGATGGACCTCATTCTCCAACTAAATGATTAATTGAAAGAAATGGAGAAGGAATTAGACAGCTTGATACAATTGAAACAGGATAACGTTGAGACAACCACTGCACTACTATTCCTACAGTCACTACAG
This sequence comes from Pinus taeda, assembly GCA_000404065.3. NCBI lineage: Eukaryota > Viridiplantae > Streptophyta > Pinopsida > Pinales > Pinaceae > Pinus > Pinus taeda. The sequence continues at coordinate 293,554 of APFE030627262.1, forward strand.
TAGTCCCATCAACTTTGGCAGCTTCATTAGCCCCCACAGCTCCATTAGCTACAACACTACCAGCTACAACTGCAACTACATCAGCAACAAGTTCAACAACAGCAGCAGCTCAACCAAGTGATGAGGCAAGAAAACTGGTCAAAGCCATGGAGGACATGTCCATTCAGACCACAAAGATAAATAAACTGAAAGAAAAAATAAAAATTCTGGAGGATGAGAAGAAATTAGCACAGATTACGCACAAGAACAAAGTATAGAAATCAAACAGGTTAACTGAAAGAATGAAGAATTTGCAGAAAGAGTTAACATTAAAGGAGCCACTTGCCCAAGCTAAAGAACAACTATGGGCCAATATCATTGACTCTGTCAATGATATTTGGCCATCTATACAAGTCATATTTGAACAAAATGATTTAGTCAAAGAGGCTACTAAAGAAATTCAAAGAGTTAAGGCTGAACTTGGAGACATGCCAGAAGGAGCCACCAAGATAATCCAATTCCTTAACTCTAAAAAAAATATGAATTGCAGGATCTGGACATAGCTAACAGGATTGGCACCATACTAGAGGTGAAGAAAGTGCTCACTAAGAGGAACCTAATGATGAACCTTAAGGACAAATTCCAAACCATGGAGCTGGCTATAGACAGGTTCATGGTTAAGTTTGATGCTTTGAAGTAGAGAGGTCTACCAAATCCCTTGGTAATAAATGACAGATTAATGCCACATGAAGACTATAACAGGAAAATCAAAGAAGTGGCAAGAGATCAAGCCAATAATTCTTCCATGAAAGTGATGCCTACAGGAAAGGTTCTGTCCCAGACATTTGAGAACCTATTTTATCTCTAGCATGAGGTAAAACACTTTTTTGTGAACAAGACCACCTTTGCAAAGTACACAGAAGCAGATGAAATCTACAGAAAAATGGTAAATATCAAATTACCAGATGCAGATATTTGGAGAAATTAAATGACTTACTGTAAAAATACAAGGTAAAAGTGAAAACAGAGTAGCAAAAGAAAAGCAGAAGACCAGCTCAGATTAAAGAGTATCAGTTAAAAGACAAAGTAAAAAGAACAGTCAACATGAAGGCAAACAGCAAAGGAGAAAAGGCAGCAAAATATCTGACAGCGCAACCTAATAACAGGGATAGCTTGCAGTAGTTGAACATCTGTCTCTATCTTCTTGCACGAAGATATTTCTTTTTCCTAGATTAATTCCCAAGATAGTTTGGGATATTTTGTAACTATTTTTGTATAAATACTTCATAACCTGAAGTATAGAGTGTGAATGGCTAGATATTTATGTAGTTGTATTGATCTGTAACCTGAGGGTTCATTGTACCAATTTTTCAAGCCAGTAGACTAGACTGAGTAATAAAGAGATTGCATTACAAGATTCATGTGTTGATCCACTTCAGTGAAGTATTTTCTTTTTTGTCAAATTGTTATTTTCTTAAGTGTTTCACAAACTTGTATGTTATCTAAATTGAATGAATTAACTGGAATTATACTACAGAATTTTTTTAAGTACACTCTGTCTTGAACAATTAAACATTTTAATGTTTTCTTCTGATATCCAGATTAGGGAATCCTTCATTGCTCCCTAGTTTCGATTCAACCCTACCATTTCCTTCATTATCCGGTTTGAGGAACCCTTATTTTCTCCTTGACCCCGATTGAAAACCACTTCACCATCCATTCTTAAGATCTGAATTTACTCAACTACCTTGCCCTTGTAAACACTATCTTTAGAACTTGATCTAGTCCTGTTTGCTTGATACTTGACCCCATATCCTAATGGTAAAAGACATCCCTCTATCCATCCAAGTCAGTGATTCCACCACCAAATCTAAATCAAAACCCAAATACAATCATAACTAGCCTAAAATCAAATAACTAAACAAAGTTAAATCATAAAGAGAGAGCCCTCTTTGAGCATTAGGAAGGCTAGATCCTAATATCCAAAGTAGGTTTGTGGTTACCTCTATCATTTCTTTCATAAACAACTCTAGAGAAATTTTGGAGTGATAACATGAGGATCAGTTGGTAACCTTTTATCAATTCAGCATTGGAGATCTCTCATTTTCTCTCTCTCTCATACTCTTGGATACTAAGAGTTTTCTTGGAGCACTCTTGGAGGGTGTGGCATACTTTGATTCTTGGAGAAAGAAGGCATCGACATTAGAAGCTACATCAGATTTCTTGGAGGTATCAAATTACATGTATGATTTCTTCACCAGTTTGGACATGCATGGAATATGCATGTGGATTCTTGGTCATGATCTGTCATTGGCAAGGAGGATTGCCTAGATTGACAGTGGATTTCCTAGCCTTGCCATTTCCTGGATAGCCATGGTGATTGTGGGTTTACTTTCATTGCTTGTTTTTTGGTTGGTTCTCATGTTTCCTTAGCTTGGGTTGAGTTATTAGTTCCTGAAGCCTAGGTTGGACAAATGGTTTGGAGCGTTGTAACAACTTGGTTTGAGTTACTAGTCCTGGAGCCTTGGTTGGACAAACACTATAGAGCTCGGCGACAACTATGGGTTGAGTTACTAGTCTGGAGCCTCGGTTGGAACAAACGCTCTGGAGCCCTAGATGGCTGGCATGGAGATCAATTTGGTGATGGTTTTAGTGATGTCTAACTATGAGGTGGAATCATTGTTTGATGGGTTGAGGTGGATGGCCTCTGGAAACCCTGGATGAGTTTTGATTGACGTGTTTTATGAGATTCCACATTCATGCTTGGAATATAGCAAGGGGGTGAATGGCTGAAGAGAGATTTGGCTCAGCCATTCTACAGTCAGGTGGAACGTGGTAGTCATGTGTCTAGTTGGCTCATTGCATTCATTAATGAGAAATCCATTCCCTTTATTTTCATGTGTAAAGGTATTGATGTATTTATGGGTTTGATGGCTGATATGTTTATTGTATTTATGTTCCCATTATGTTGGTTATATGCGCATTTTATGACAGCAGCTATATATGGATCTTCGCATGTTTACTTGCATGTCAATGGATAATGTGTCTATGACCTAATAGATGATAATGTAGAAAATGGCATAAGGAAAAAATGGTTCATAGTGATTCTCATATAAGTATGAGATCCCTACACTTAACTCTGTTATTTACACCTGTAGATTACATGTCGATGATATTTTTGACAAAATGCCTATCATGGCTAGTAGGGATAGAGTCAAGGTCTTGAACAAGTATTCGCTTTAGTACTTTTTTTCCATGTTACTTTACTAATTTGAAGATATGGATTAGTTATGGGCAGCGTCCTCGGCTCTGGGTCTAAAAAAGTGGCTTAAATCCTTGAGTCGTCGGTACAGCATTGGAAATTCTCATCCACAGTGACTGGCAGGCATGCCTATGAGAGTGACTTTAGGTTGTTGGTCGCTCCCTTGCCCATAACATGAGAGCGAATATGGCTCGAGAGACCTAAAACAATAGTGGGACCCATGGACAAGTTGTCTGAGTGGCTGACTTGTCCTCTCAGGGTTTTGTTGATGATGTTGGATGTTTGTATGGTGTGTTTCTGTTAGTTCCACTTCCTTAATGTGACTTAGGAGCTCGAATCATATCACAATGCCCTCTTGTCGCATGTTTACCCTGACTGGTCAGTTGCTTGGGTAGATGTAGGAGGAGGGTGTTACAGAGTGGTATCAGAGTGTAATGAACCTCCTAAGCCTACCCAGGAAATTAGCCTGTAGGCCCCTTAAATTTAAAAATTTTATTTATTCACTGTGGAGGTTTCACCGTTGAACCTGACTGTACTAATAGACTTATTTATATTAATGCTACGAGTGGATCCCTAAGGTGGATTTTTATGTTCATCGTCCCGACTTGTATATCAGATTAGTTAGTATACATATTGTACAATTGGAGAAAGGATTTATTAATATCAACCCCACTCTTTAATTCACCCATGCAACACATAAGAATTTCGGGGTTAACCTATCGCATCATTAATAAGGTTTTTATATTACGTTCACTATGGCTAGCTTGGCCATGAGCAGTTCCTAGCCCTTCGGACGTAATCATACTCAACCTTTATTTCATATGCAGGATTAACTAGTCTACTATTGACAAGTGTGGCCTAGATAATTTGAAACATTGACTTACATAAACAGATGTCATTATTACTTAAGATTCCGCATTCACATATATCTTATGCCCATACGAATAAAGATAATTTCGTAGTAGTATTAATGATCATTAACATAAAAGCATCGCAATTATCATTGACCAGGTCCTATGGTGATTCAAAGAATACAAACATACATATTTGTATAGCAAGCCCACAATAGATGTCAATCATTCCATAATACTAATGCAAAACACAGATAATTGGAATGCTAGACTATATAATAGCAAATGCTAGAAACGGGGTCATGCATCATACTAACACGTAAGCTAAAACGGGACAACATGTCCATTACTGCATCAAATTCATATGACATATCCTTCTACTGATTTTAACTTGAAATACATTAAAAATCCATAATCGCCATATGCATAAACTACAATTCTTTCCATACCAATAATTAACGCAACATCTATATAAATAAACCAATAATATAATGACATAAAGGGTAAGAGACCGACATACAAAACATCCCACGCATGTCAATCCAACTAAAACCTCACTTGGAGAGCAGAGCACCACCACCCAACCATGAATCTCCTTTGATTCCCCTCGAACCGAGGTTCTTGCCAAGGATCAGTTGTCCTCAATTGATCAATGCATTGGGTATTTAATACCCTCTTTCGTGATTTAGTTTCCATTAGAGGTGTCTTGCTTTTATGGATTTTTACCTACGTCTTTTTTGGAAAATCTCATCTTTATCTCCCACGAGGCTTTTCCTCACAAAAGCTTGCCTTTATCTCCCGCAAATCTTTTATGTTCGATGGATATTTATCTCCCATCCATCTGATGGATCTCCAATCCATCCAAGCTTATCTAGAATCACATCTAGAAGCTTTATCATGAAAGATTTATCTCTATCCCATTCCTCAATTGGATTTGGAAAGAATCTCTTCTCTTGGTGCTCCACTCTCCAAGTGAGTTATTTATTAATTTAATAATAACATATTTCCTTTTCATATTACATACCACACCTAGATTGCCTCAGCTTAGGTTTAAAATAGTTTAACCCACAAGGGAGCGGTATCACACCTAGCTTTCCTCAGCTTAGGTTTACAGTAATTTAACACACAAGGGAGAGGTGTTACATACTCCCCCCCTAAAATTTACATTGTCCTCGATGTATCACTACATCATGTCCTCGTTCATAGGTAACTGGTTTCTAAATCCATAGCTCTCATGGATTTGCCATCTAATGCAATTCTTTCGATTTACATTGGTCACAAGGAGTGCTCCTAGCATATCTCCTTCCATAGCCACCTGTAACATTATTTTCAAACAATTTGTGAGAATTTATAGAAGCAGAATTTTAACTATGATAAATATCATAATCGGTTACTCAATATTACTAAAAAACTATTTCTCATTATTCATTTTATCTGAAGAATGCATGTTCGCTTCTAGCATTCTTATAAGCCTTTGTGTTCTTGTCGAACACCTACGTCTTGCAGTTTCTCTACATACAACACATCTATTAGCATATTTTCCACATCAATATGCCTACAATGTGATAACAGATTAGTTCACATGACCATATATATTCATTATATATTTTCATCATAATCATATGTATGCCAAATGGAAATTAACCATGGTTACTTATCCTTGAACCCCTACTTACTTTCCTTCTTCTGTGCAACCTCCAGGTCGGTTGCCTTGCCAGACCTCTACCCAATGTCTTCATGCATACCCACACACAATGTGTATTATACGCACCAATATACATATCACATTTCAATCATGTAACACATGTAATCATACGGGTACTGCATGTACTGTTGTACTTAGTACCATCTTTGCTACAACCCATCGTACCATCCTCATGGTATCACCTGCATGAAATAAGTTTTAACCGCATGTTTTCCACTATGTTAGAATCATGCCAAACTTTCCTTTATCTATTTCTGATAAATAGAACAATCGTAATTAGTTTATAAGGAATTCCCATGAGCATGGTTCATTTCTGAAATCCAAGAAAGTTTTATGTCAAGTGCAGATCATTTTTAGATTTCATTTGGTTGTAACACAATATCAGTAGCATAGTATTGTATTCATGCATATTTTCATCTTTAATCGTATCTTCTACTTAATGTTCTAAAGCAGACTATTAACTCATAGCTTCATTCTTGATTAATTCATCTCGTATAATTTACTATTTCCCTTTTTATGCCTCAACAACTTGTTGGCCATGCATAATTTAGTGTATATAAATCTCATTTCCCCTTCATGAGTTTTACATGAAAGTGTTGCCACTTTCAATCCTACTCCCTTTTAGTTGTAGGTACTTGTGATCTTAGGGTACTTATATGTTAGCTCCCCCTCTTTAAAAATAAATCCCCCTAAACTAAAGATCAGTTATCTATTTTATGAATTCCTGTATGAATTATGCCACATTTCTTATGTTATTCAGCCACATTATTAATGCAACCCAATGAGAGAACCTCCCAAAATTTCTTGGTACAAATTATGCATTTCAATTTGTATGATATCAACCTATATAAATAGATTGTTATATACCATTTAATTGACCCAATGGTCCATACCATTTGTGCTACTTGTCCATTACTATGGTTTGTACTCAAGGATACTTATAGGTTCCATTATGCATATCCATCGAAAGATGTATATGTCCTGGTAATCTGTTAAAGTTAGGTTCCCCTTAATCACACTTTCTTTCAATCGAGGCACAAATCACATTGGATATAGATGTATTAATCAAAGGATAAATTGAAAGGCAATTTGTACAGGGATATAGTCTTGTACTATAACCTGTTCTCACCATCATAACCATGGTATAATATTTTCATAGCAATTATACCATCTATAATTCGTTTTTATAACATGACAACCATAGTTTAATCTTTGACCGGAATCAATTTCCACATAATTCCTAATAAGCATGGTAAATTTATTTCCTAGTTTTATCATAGTCTAGTTTTATGAGCAAGCATGAATTTTTATTTATTTTTACTCATGCACGCAACATGTGTAAGTGTGCCACTCCATTGATCATATCTTCCTCCCATATGCATTACTTGTTATTGATTTTAAACAAAATCTAACAGTATTAATTTTAAACTATTCGCTCACTAAGGCACAGGGCATGATATACAACTTAGTTATTAGATTTTCCATGACAGTAAGGACTAATCTCCTTCAGTTCCCTTATCCAGCCTGACTCTTAAACATAATCATAAGTTATTCATGCATACTTTGCCTATTTATCATTGGCACATACCCATGCATGTTTGCTAACAAAAATATAACTTCAATATAGTTCAAACAACTCAAATCCCATGCATGGAAGAAAAATCCAAATTTCTACATGCTATGCATATTTGTAAGCATTTCTAGCAGCATAACATTGATTCTACAAGTCACAAACCATCACTACTTGCTCAACACATCTATGCCCAACATCTAAGCAACAAAACATACAGTCTATCACAACATAACGACAACTCCACACTACTTTACCAAAATAATCATTAGATCAATCACGCTCTTTCCTTCTACAGAACATACTCCCCCTTAGTAGGCATTGGGGTAACCAGCATCTTTATGATTGTTGAGCAATGAATTTTAATTCTTTCAACATTTAAGAGACCATAAGGTTGACTAACGAATCCATAATCAATACCAGAATTCATCAGGAAGTGCTTACATGGAAGATTCCTACGACTCATTATAATGCATGGATATGAGGCATGATTCTCTTCCAACATGTTTATTTTAACAACTACTTAACCGGACTATGGTAAAAACATACAAAACAATCCATGACATTACATGGGTATATGTATCAATACACAACAATAAGACAATGATACAACCATGGACTTTCTCCATTATATAATCCTCCTTTCAGGTATTAGGTGAGATTTTATTTAGCCATGCATCTACATAGCTATTGTACCATTCATAATTTTCTTTTATTCACCTATCCCTAGTTAAATTTTTTACCTTTTGGAATAATCCATTCCACTATAGTTTTCCACACGGCTCCTCAACCGGTACATCTTATGGATGTCATAGATTTGGGGTTTTTGATCCAATGGTAGAAATTGTGTTAGAGGTTTAACGAAAACCCTTCTAATTCCTCCTCGTCATTAATTTAAAACATAATATCAATTTTACCCATGTTCTCTTTTATGTACATCTAGTTGTTGTCATGCATATATATGTATTTTACCTTCACTTCCAAAATAACAATCTCCACATGCTTAAGCATGACTAATTTGGAGAAAAAATCAACCCAACAAAATAAGCAAGAATTGCAAGTAGAAAACTGCTTCTGATCATATAAAAGGAAATCACTATACATAAGGATTTAACTCTTCTACGCAATACCAAATGAGCAATTATTCTCTTAAGCACATGCAAACTACTTTTTCCCATGTAGGATTTCCAAGTCTTTCCAAAGAGGTTTCAACAATTGCAATATTCATTCATCGTGCTTTATGCAAAAATTTCCCTTATTCACAAGCAAACATTTTTAGAAACCAATTCTTCATGCTTGACCATACCTTGGTTAATATTTTAACACTGCCTATGGGATATCATTAATAAAAGATGTCCTTGGATTCATCTTAACATTTTCTCATTTTTATTTACAAAATAATAGAGAGAACAAGGAATTCCTTTTTTTTATCATGGCCAACAAAAACTCATTAAAATCTGTATGATATGGTCTTAAGCTTCATCCCTACCTTATAAAGTGGATTTTATAATCCATTGTAGGTCTTTATAAGTTTAATGTGTACATGATTTCCAGCAGACAATGCAAAAAAGGGTTTCATCACCAATATTCAAAAAAAAAAAATCCATGTGTAGGCAAACGAGGACAAGTGTGAATCAAAAACAACATTGCAATGATGAAATGATGGAATGTTTGCAGGTAGAGGGTGTAGACAAATGAGAGTCTAGCCTATCAGTCACAAATCGCCCATAACAAGAACATTTTATGCCAGATCGAATCAAACAATCCATGCGGTTTCCAACTTCTTGGATCGAATCAAAAACAACTACATAAGGATCTCAACACCATATTAAGGTCATTATTGCCAAAATTAATTCAATAATTACTCCATGATTATCGTAACTGTGTAGATACAATCAAAAGAAAATGGACGGTTTAAATAATGAATGGAATGGTGCCTTAGTAATTTGTCATACTTTCAATCAGTTGACACAACTTTTAATGATATATATATTCACAACACTACTGTGTTGTGTTGTTTTGTTAGACAATACCTTTACACCATCTTGGACATAATTATATATACTAAGCATGATAATTCAAACAATATATAATACATACAATAATTTGAAGCAGTGCCATAGATGATCGTATTTGGTCAATTAAATATGCACATACTCCTCTGCTCGATTACCCCTTTCCCTTCTCCAATTCCATTGGAGGCTTGAACATTCTCGAGCTTTAAAAAAATGAGATGTTCACAAACCTTCTAGTCATAGGCATGATTGCCTTCTTCGCCCATCCACACTGTAGTACTCTGATTGTACAGAGGTCATAGGCACCAAATATAAAATATCATACAATATAGAAAAGCAATCGCCAGTTCTTGAACTGATACTGAAACAAGCATAAGAAGAAAGTGAACCAAGAATTTGTATGTGTTGTAGTAGCTACAACCACCCTCCAAAATTTTTCCTTAGCCTGTTTGGGAGCCTCCCTACCAACCTTACACAACACTTTGTCTTACTTCGTCAAGTTCTCAAGCTTCAAGTGTTTTCCTCGCACAAAGGCAGCCTGTCAATCATAGTTGATCCATTCCCCTCACAGGCTGCTCACCCGAACTTGGTCCAGCTACAAGCTGAGTAGATTCCCCTTGAAAATTGCACATTTTTAGAGGGAAACCATCCTTCCCTCCAGGAATTGTGCAATCCTATCTGACAGCCTGTTGGGATTCAGGATTGTGCAATCCTGCCAGCCAACCCTCCCAACAAGATTTGAGCAAAATTTCCCACAAACAAGCTATTCAACCCAGGATTCACGCAAATCTGGGTAGAAAACAGCTGCTCTGCCCAAAAATCGCGCAAATCTCCTAGGCAGCCAACCCAGCTCCCAACCAGAAATGTGAAATTTTTCTCCAGCAGTCAAGTATTCTCTTGCATGTGCAGTTGAGTTGACCGGTTCCCTCCAGGACTGAGCAAAATAGACTTGCATGCATGGGCTACTTCTCCCAAGGTAGCATGCAAACGCAACCCTTGTTTCAGGGATCTATGTTTTAGCAGTTGGAGGTTACATGCAAGGAGAAATTCGGAAACCTCCCACCAAGTGTCGCTTCCCCTAGATTCGTGGCATGCACGTCACAACCTCGATGTTATCAAAACTCATCAACTGGACATTGCAGAGCTCATTCCTCACAACAACCTTGTAGCTTTGACATCCCACACCACATCTAGGAGCAGTCGGCACATTCATCTCAGTTGTTTTGGGGTAAGCCTGCTTCCCATGCCTTGTGCTGCATTTCTGTCGCTTTTTGTGTTTTTGCTTGTAGGAGTATTGTTTGCTTGATTTCTTTGAACGCTTGTTGCCGTTTACATATATACTAGCTTGTCCTAGCTATGTTTCAGTTTTTGTTGCTATCTCACTGCTATCGTATGCATGAAACTGTTTTGCATGGACGTTCACCCAACCGGCAAATTACCTCACCCACATGCATGTTGATCTGTTTTTTGAATCTTTCATTCATTTTTTGCATGCACTATCAATCATTTCTACTATCACTTAATGTCACCATGCATTCACTGACTTACTTGCTTTCAGTCGCTTGTCGGCAAGTCATGCCAACTTTGGCCCGATCTCTACCTTCACCAAAGGCTACATTGCACAATTTGGGAAAGGAAGATTCACCTTCCTCTCCAAATTTGTGCATTCCTACCTGGAACTGGCCTCCAAGACTGTTTTGCACATTTCTAGAGGATAGTGGCTACTTGGCCCAAGAAATTGCGCAGAGCTGTCCCTAGGACAGTAGTCAGAAACCAGACTGGACTGTGCATTGCCCAATTCTAGCAATCATCTAGTCTCCCAGTAGCCCAGATTGCGCCTTGAGCAGTCTTGGTAGTCGGTCTCCTGACCTCCCGAACGAAATTTTGCAACCTTCATGACCATTCACCCAAGTATGTTGCAAGTCAATTCTCATGTTCATTTTGGTTTTTGACTGACAGATTGCTTGCTATGAGTGTTTCCATGTCTCCAGGTATCGCAGGTGTTCATCTGCCTCTCAACAGTAGAGGTACAATGGTTTCTAGGAGAGCAGAGACGAGGACATCATTCAGAGCATGCTTGGGGATGTAGTCAATCAAGTGTCTATGAGCCTGCCTACTCATGAAGACATCAAGTTGTTCGTAGACAAGGATATCAAGTGGCAGCATCACAACAAGCAACATCATGAACAGCAACTGAAGACAGCATACCAAATGAAATGAATGCAAGAGGAGGGTTGTTGACAACATGGAGGTGGAACAAGGTTGCAATATCAAGCAAATCCATTGATGATGAAAGCAACTTTGGAGACTCCGACTATGGAGTGACGGTGCGACATGAAGATTGTGCAAAGGTAGGAGATGTAACAAAGCAGGAGTTGCATGTGTTGAAGCAGCAACTCAAGAAGAACATGAAACTACGCAGACAGACGAATGAGTTGCAATAGGATCAGGAACAGCAGTGGGCGCAACGTGCGCTCACGGGTGAAACTGCACCTGGACAAGTTAAAGATACATCCCAGCAGCTAACACGGAGCAGACATGGTGAGCAGTGTGGTTGATTGCATGCAAGGTATTCAGCATCATGCATGTCATTGTGTGCATGCACGCAATCCAACCCATTTAACACACTCACCAAGGCGGAGTCAAGAAACAAGTCCAACTAAAGCTGAATGGGTACTTCGGCAAGTTGATGTGCATGACCACTAGCACACACTTGAAGATCAGCACAGACATTATGCATCAGTGTGCTGTCGGTTCAGTCGCATCCAAGAAGACAATGTGCATGTTAGCAGACGAGCTGGATGAAGGGGCCAAACCAATGCACTGGTTGCAACAGAGGCAAGAGTTCTCTTCAACAACATGTCACCATGAGGTGCATACACACCGTCACAAACAACCAAGCTTGGCATCATCTCACCAGCTTCATCATCACAAGCATGTCAAAGAGTTGGTCTCAACACAGCGGACCGAGTGCCAATGATGTTTTGCAAGGCTTTCTCAAGCCATGTTGTCTCACATGAATACATGTGCATTGTAATGTTGAGTCATGTCAAGTGTAAGTCAAGTGTCAACAGTTGGATGTAACAGCCATATAGTAGGTGAAGAGTCATGAGGGTAGTTGAATTGTCACAAAGGAGAATGTCAAGGATTATCCCACCCTTTGCTAAAAATAGTCCATCATAACTCATTGTATAGGCTTTTGATTAGCCAAGCTTCTACTAAGACTATTTTGAAGAAGGCTTGGATAGTATTGTAACATGCCTTGGCTTCTCCACTGCATGGAACTAGTACATCTCTTTGGAGGAGCAAGCGGATGTAGCTATAACATTCCACTATTGGGGCTAGCAGGTTTACATGGATGCATTGTATGATTGTGACTTACACTTCTTTCTATAATAAGAGCCAGCACATTTTCATGCATATGTTGTTATTGTAGTTGGACTACTCTGGTTGCTTTAATGATATGTGTTTTTTAACTTATGTACTTGTGTATGAATTGATTCACATGCAATTATAGGAATCTTGTTGTTAATGTGTTGCATATGTTGTTAATGTTGTCATTGTCTGTGTCAACTACTCTGCCGAACATCAAACAGACGTTTCACTTGAACCTTTCTATAACAACTGTCACACTCATCTCGGACTGATCCGTGAGTGTTGTATGTGTTATCTTACCTTGTATGATGTGACTGTCGCATCCGAGTGGACTGATCCATCGGAAGTTGTGCATGTCCTTTGTGTTGTGTGTTTCTAGCCGAGTTGGGACTAATCCCTTTCAACCTGGAACTCACATTCACCTCCTTCCCCCTTCAAAGTGTTGGAACCTCTCATACACCTTCATTGACTCACTGCATCAGTCACACCCTTGCTACTGACAAAGTTATTCTACTTGCCTTTGTGCGACACCGTGGTCAAGGCATTACCTTGCAACCCATTGTTGGGACTCCTACACCAAACGGTCCGAGGTCTAATTGGGACTTCTTACCTGGGAGATCCCATTGACATGTTGGTGGGTCCGACACCATCAACATTTATGGCACTAGAAGGAGGGCCTGATGACAAGTTGTGTCCTCTCATCCAGTTCTAAACCTTTGGATATCTTTCATGGAGTCTTGCACTCTTCTTTCCCCGAGGTTTTTTTCGAATCGTGAAGATGTCTCCATCTTAGGGAAGCTTTTCGATCTCTTGTCCACTCACATGTATGATGGTGAAGGCGAAGTGGCCTTACCTGAGCACTTATATAACTTTATTTTCATGATTTATGAGGAAGATGAGTTTTCTGACGAGCAAGCTGGTTCGCTGCTTGCATACACACTTCGTGAATCCATTTCATTGGGTGCTCAACCTACCAGCTGACACTGTGCACTCATTTGAGCACTTTTGTGATCTCATTGAAGACATGTTCTATCATTTTGATCCAGACTATCTTGACTGAAAACTATTACAGCAACGGAGGGCTCCGCATGAATCCATTATTGATTTTTGGCAGTGCTTCCATGACTTGAAGTTTCAAGCTCTGAAGAGCTAGATGAAATTTTCTTATCTTTGGGACCAGTTCGAGTATTGCCTTAAGAAATCTACCTATCCCAAGAGGAAGCTTGATATCAAGCCTCGCTCAACATTCTTTATTGATGGAACTGCGCCAATCTCATGTAGGAGCGGGCACTGTCTCAACTTACTGTCTGCCTCCCTCTCATTCAGTAGCTCCACCACTGCCCAGTGATGTTGAGGATCATGCTCACACACCCGTTCATCCTTCACACCCTCCCAACATCACTCCACTCAATTTTTGCACAGATTTGGTTGTGATTCCTTCGATTTCTCATATGCATTCTTTTCTTTGACCTGCGTCTTTGCACTCAGGTGTTCCTCCGGATGATGTTATCTTGTGTTCATCCATTCCGGACTCTCCACTTGTTGTGAACGAGGAATAACCCATTGACAGAGTCAATGTTAAGCAACCAACATGCACTGTCATTCATGAAGAGTATGAGTGGGAGCTTGAACATCAATACTCGGTGAAGGATGACCCCCTTCTGTCTGAGTCCCCTCCATTCTTTCCTAACCTCTTTGGTGAACCTGCCATCCATGATTTTACATGTGTATCTTCATCCACGGATGCACCCATTGTTAATCACTTTCAGGACTCACTGGATCTTAGTACATCATTCGACAATGGAGAGGATAAGTTACTTATTGAAAATCTACTTGATCCTTCATCTATCTTTTCCAGAAACACAGAGGATGCATTTGTTCACTTTTCATCTACCCCTCTAGGTGACCATCCAACCATGAGGATGTCAAACAACATCCTAATTTTTATGATCTTGGTTGTTGTGATCTCTTCACCTCGTCACTCGATCATGACATTGATTTACTCATTGTTAATCTCTCTAAGCCATTGGTCTACAAAGATCCATTTATCAACGAAGTCAAAATCCCACAGACCGTCGAGGCACTTCAACTCGAGCTAATGGTTATGTGAGGCCCTCACTGTCTTGAGGTTGGTTTCACTTCCAATCAGGAAATTGTTCAAACACTCAAGGCTCCTCATCACTCATTTGTATACACTCAAGATCAATCCAACACTCGGATTTTACTTCCTCCGCTCGAACTACACGATCCCATTGCTCATGCATTGGAGGATTCTTACACCACAAGCACTCGTGTGCAATGCAAGTTATCTTTGTTTCTTTCATTTGCTTGCATGTCACAGTCAAGAGTGTGCTTATGCTTCAAAGTTGCACGTAATGTCACACAACACCATGATAAGTCCGTGGACTTCCCATCATGCACATGCACTCACTTATGTCATGTCTTCATTGGTATATCTTTCTCGCTTGCTGGTTCGCACAACTAGGTTGCTCGCGGACCAAGCCTTCACTAACATGGGTCTACCAATGCGCCAGTGGCTGCATTGTAAGTATCACTTCACGTGATCAGGCCCATGTATCGTTAGTATAGGAGTAGTGTTTGCTTTCAGTTGTTTGCTTGCATGCTTGTTTGCTTACGTGCTTTGTTTTCTTGTTTGTTTGCTTGCTAGTTTCTTTGCTTTCTAGTTTGTTTGCTTGCTTGTTCATTTACTTGCTTCACTTTCATTTTTGCTTTTGCTCTTGCTTTGCTTTGTTGATTGTTAGTTCGGTCGCTTGTTTCATTTATAGGTTAGTTTTGCGTGAAACCATGTATGACTCTTGAAGCGAGTTGGGTAAAGTACAAGAGGGTTTGTATAGCTATCACTACTTGGTTGTTTGTCATCTTTCCTCTCTACGATGAGCTTGTTACTTTTAGTCCATGATACGTCGAAGGAAAATACGTATTGTTCGAAGTGAACCTTCGTGTAAACACAATGCTTGCGTGTTAACTAGTGTCACCTTCTCTAGTCGATTTTTTTTGGGTTAACCCTTGTCAGCTCAGTCAAGTAGAGTAAGGTGAGGGGGAAATCTTAACAGGCACATTAGAGATATAATAAACTACTTCTCTATTGGAACAACCTCTTCTACTCTCCATAAGTTGGGATCCCTCTTCCACCTCTAAAATGAATAATTTCTATGCACAGTGAAAATGAAAAAAATGAAAAGTAAAAAAAAAATGAAAAATGAATAAGGCAAGGGAGGTGATGCAAGTAACTTTGCCAGGGTATTGATCAAGCTCACTGGCAGCGAAGCCATGCTTGTGTTCCTATGTGACTCCACCGGGGTAATGTCCAGGCTTGCTAGCAGAGAAGCCATGCTTGTGTTCCTATGTGACTCCACCAGGGTACTGTCCAGGCCTGCTGGCAGTGGAGCAACACCAGAGATGAAACTAATACTCTGACGACTATACTGCTTGTGCACATATATACCCCTCAACCCCAATCGAAACAACTGTGTTGCCTTGGCTTGGAATGTGTGTCAATCGACCAAGAGTCTGGCAGATGCTACATCTTACAATCAAAATAGTGTGAAGCCAAGATGAGATGAGAGCTGAATAATACTTCCAGTGGTGTTAGACTTTATTTTCACTAACAAGGTCCATTTAGAGAGCTAGAGTTCTATGAGTGTGTCGCCAAGTGTTGTAGCGGCTACAACCGCCCTCCAAAATCTTTCCTTAGTCTGTTTTGGAGCCTCCCTACCAACCTTACGCAACACTTTGTCTTGCTTCATCAAGTACTCAAGCTTCAAGTGTTTTCCTTGCACAAAGGCAGCCTGTTGATCACAGTTGATCCATTCCCCTCACAGGTTGCTCACCTGGACTTTGTCCAGCTACAGGATTTGCAGATTCCCCCTAAAAATTGTGCATTTCTGGAGGGCAACTGGCCTTCCCTCCAGGAATTGTGTAATAGTCTCTGACAGCCTACTAGGCTCCAGGATTGCGCAATCCTGCCAACCAACCCTCCTAGTAGGATTTGTGCAAATTTGGGCAGCAGTCAGTTGCTTTGCCCAGAACTTGCACAAATCCCCTGGGAAACCATCCCAGCTCCCAGCCAGAAATGCACATTTTTCTCCAGCACTCGAGCAGTCTCTTGCATGTGAAGCTGAGTTGGTTCCCTCTAGGACTGAGCAAAACAAACTTGCATGCATGGGCTACTTCTCCCAAGGTAGCATGCAAAGGCATCCCTTGTTTCAGGGATCTATGTTTAGCAGTTGGAGGTTAAATGCAAGGAGCAATTCAAAAACCTCCCACCAAGTGTCGCTTCCCCTATATTCGTGGCATGCACATCACAACCTCGATGTTATCAAAACTCATCAACCGGACACTATAGAGATCATTCCTCACATCAACCTTGTAGCTCTAACATCCCACATCACATCTAGGATAAGTTGGCACATTCAACTCAGTTGTTTTCGAGTAAGCCTGCTTCCCATGCCTTGTGGTTCATTTCTGTCGCTTTTTGTGTTTTCACTTGTAGAAGTATTGTTTGTTTGATTTCTTTGAATGCTTGTTGTCATTTACATATATACTAGCTTGTCCTAGCCGGTTTTTGTTGCTATCTCACTATTGTCGCATGCATGAAATTGTTTTGCATAGACATTCACCCAACCGATGAACTGCCTCACCCACATGCATGTTGATCTATTTTCTAAATCTTTCATTCATGTTTTGCATACATTGTCAATCACTTATACTACCACTTAGTGTCGCCATGCATTCACTGCTTACTTGCTTCCAGTCACTCGTCGGCGAGTCGGGCCAACTTTGGCCCAGGCTCTACCTTTACCAAGGTTGCATTGCACAATCTGGGAAATGAAACTCACCTTCCTCTCCAGATTTGTGCATTCCTGCCTGACACTAGCCTCTTGGACTCTTTTGCACATTTCTAGAGGACAGTCGCTACTTGGCCCAAGAAATTGTGCAGATCTGTCCCTAGGCCAGCAGTCCTTCCCAGCTAGAATTGCGCATTGCACAATCCCAGTAGTTAGCAGCCAAACTAGTGCATTGCATAGTTCCAGCAGTCAGCCAGTCTCCCAACAGCCCAGACTATGCCTTGAGCAGTCTTGGAAGTCAGTGTCTCGACCTCCCGGCCAAAATTGCACAACCTTCATGATCATTCACCCAGGTATGTTGCAAGTCAGTTCTCATGTTCATTTTGGTTTTCGACTGACAAATTGCTCACTATGAGTGTTTCCATGTCTCCAAGTGTCACAAGTGTTCATCTACCTCTCAATAGTATAGGTACAATGGTTTCCAGGAGAGCATAGATGAGGACACCATTCGTAGCACGCTTCGAGATGCAGTCGATCAAGTGTTTATGAGCTTGCCTACTCACGAAGACATCAAGTTGTTCGTAGACAAGGACATTAAGCAGTAACATCACAGCGAGCAGCATCATGAACAATAGCTGAAGACAGCATACCAAATGCAATGAATGCAAGAGGAGGGTTGTTGACAACACGAAGGTGGAACAAGGTTGCAAGCTCAAGCAGGTCCATTGATGATGAAAGCAACTTTGGAGACTCCAGCTATGGAGTGATGGTGCGACATGAAGATAGCGTGAAGGCAGAAGATGTAACAAGGACGGAGTTGCATGTACTGAAGTAGAAACTCAGGAAGAACATTCAGTTGCGCAAACAAATGAATGAGTTGCAGCAGGATCAGGAATAGCAGTGGGCGCAACGTGTGCTCAAGGGTGAAATTGCACCCAAACAAGTTAAAGATCCATCCCAGCAACTAACACAGAGCAGACATGGTGAGTAGTGTGGTTGATCACATGCTAGGGATTTAGAAACATGCATGTCACTGTGCGCACACATGCAATCCAACCCATTCAACACATTCACCAAGGTGAAGACAAGAAGCAAGTCCAACTAGAGCCAAACGAGTACTTTGGCAAGTTGATGTGCATGACCACGAGCACACACTTGAAGATCGGCACAGACACTATGCATCAGTGTGCTACCAGTTCAATTGCACCTAAGAAGACCATGCACATGTTAGCAGACGAGTTGGATAAAGGGGCTGAACCAATGCACCAGTTGCAACGGAGGCAAGAGTTTACTTCAGCAATATGTCACCATGAGGTGCATACACACCATCACAGATGACCAGCTTGGCATCAGCTCACCAACTTCACCATCATAAGCATGTCAAAGAGTTGGTCTCGCCACAACAGACCGAGTTTCGGTGATGTCTTGCAATGCTTGCTCAAGCCATGTTGTCTCACATGAGTACATGTGCATTGTAATGTTGAGTCATGTCAAGTGTAAGTCAAGTGTCAACAGTTGGATGTAAAAGTCATAGAGTAGGTGAAGGGTCATGAGGGTAGTTGAACTGTCACAAACAGGAATGTCAAGGGTTACCACACCTTTTGTTAGAAATAGTCCCTCATAACCCATTGTATAGGATTTTGGTCAGCCAAGCTTCTAGTAAGACTATTTTGAAGAAGGCTTCGACAATATTGTAATGCGCCTTAGCTTCTCCACTACACAAAGCTAGTACATCTCTTTATAGGAGTAGGCAGATGTGGTTGTAACATTCCACTGTTGGGGCTAGCAAGTTTACATGGATGTATTGTATGATTTTGACTTACACTTATTTATATAATAAGAACCAACACATTTTCATGCATGTGTTATTATTGTAGTTGGACTACTCCAGTTTCTTTAATGATATGTGTTGTTTAACTTATGTACTTGTGTGAATCAATTCATACACAAGTACATAAGTTAAACAACACATATCGTTAAAGCAACCAGAGCAGTCCAACTACAATAACAACACATGCATGAAAATGTGTTGTCTCTTATTATATAAAGTAGTGTAAGTCAAAAGCATACAATACATCCATGTAAACCTGCTGGCCCCAACAGTGGAACGTTACAGCCACATCCGCTTACTCCTCCAAAGAGATGTACTAGCTCCGTGCAATGGAGAAGCCAAGGTGGGTTACAATACTGTCCAAGCCTTCTTCAAAATAGTCTTAGTAGATGCTTGGCTGACCAAAGGCCTATACAATGAGTTATGAGGGACTATTTATAGCAAAGGGTGGGGTAACCCTTGAAATTCCCCTCTGTGACAGTTCAACTACCCTCATGATTCTTCACCTACTCTATGACTGTTACATCCAACTGTTGAAACTTGACTTACACTTGACATGACTCAACATTACAATTCACATCTACTCATGGGGTTGATATAATTCATATTGCAAGCACTCATGTGTGATGCAAGTTATCTTTGTTTCTTTCATTTGCTTGCATGTCAAGTGTAAGTCAAGTGTCAAGAGTTGGATGTAACAATCATAGAGTAGGTGAAGAGTCATGAGGGTAGTTGAACTGTCACAAAGGGGAATGTCAAGGGTTATCCCACCCTTTGCTATAAATAGTCCCTCATAACTCATTGTATAGGCTTTTGGTCAGCCAAGCTTCTACTAAGACTATTTTGAAAAAGGCTTGGACAATATTGTAACGCGCCTTGGCTTCTCCACTGAACAAAGCTAGTACATCTTTTTGGAGGAGTAGGCAGATGTGGTTGTAATGTTCCATTGTTGGGGCTAACAGGTTTACATGAATGTATTGTATTATTTTGACTTACACTTCTTTATATAATAAGAGCCAACACATTTTCATGCATATGTTGTTATTATAGTTGGATTGCTCTGATTGCTTTAATGATATGTGTTGTTTAACTTACGTACTTGTGTATGAACTGATTCACATGCAATTATATGAATTATATCAATTACATAAACTGATTCACATGCAATTATATGAATTATATCAATTACATGAACTGATTCACATGCAACATATAAGAATTTTGGGGTTAACCTATCTCATCATTAATAAGTTTTTTATATTACATTCACTATGGCTAGCTTGGCCATGTAGCAGTTCCTAGCCCTTCGGATGTAATCATACTCAAACTTTATTTCATACGCATGATTAATTAGGCTACTAATGACAGGCATGGCCTAGATAATTTGAAACATTGACTTACATAAGCAGATTTCATTATTACTGAAGATTCTACATGCACATATATCTTATACCCATACGAATAAAGATAATTTCATAGTAGTATTAATGATCATTAACATAAAAGCATCTCAATTATCATTGACCAGGTCCTATGGTGATTCAAAGAATACAAACATACATCTTTGTACAACAAGCTCACAATAGATGTCAATCATTCCATAATACTAATGCTTACACAGATAATTGGAATCTTAGACTATATAATACAAATGCTAGAAACGGGGTCATGCATCATACTAACACGTAAGCTAAAACGAGACAACATGTCCATTACTGCATCAAATTCATATGACATATCCTTCTATTGATTTTAACTTGAAATACATTAAAAAGCCATAATCGCCATATGCATAAACTACAATTCTTTCCATACCAATAATTAACGCAACATCTATATAAATGAACCAATAATATATTGACATAAAGGGTAAGAGACCGACATACAAAACATCCCATGCATGTCAATCTAACTAAAACCTCACTTGGAGACCAGAGCACCACCACCCAACCATGAATCACCTATGATTCCCCCTGAGCCGACGTTCTTGCCAAGGATCAATTGTCCTCAATTGATCAGTGCACTGGGTATTTAATACCCTCTTTCATTATTTAGTTTCCATTAGCGACATCCCGCTTTTATGGATTTTTGCATAGGTCTTTTTCGAAAAGGCTCATCTTTATCTCCCATGAGGCTTTTCCTCATAAAAGTTTCCCTTTATCTCTGCAAATATTTTATGTTCGATGGATATTTATCTCCCATCCATCCGATGGATCTCCAATCCATCCAAGCTTATCTAGAATCACATCTAGAAGCTTTAACATGAAAGATTTATCTCTATCCCATTCCTCAATGGGATTTGGCAAGAATATCTTCTCTTGGTGCTCCAATCTCCAAGTGAGTTATTTATTAATATATTTAATAACATATTTTCTTTTCATCTTACACACCACACCTATCTTGCCTCAGCTTAGGTTTAAAGTAGTTTAACCCACAAGGGAGGGGTATCACAACTAGCTTTCCTCAGCTTAGGTTTACAGTAATTTAACACACAAGGGAGGGGTGTTACATAGAGCATGGTTCACCCCTCAGACTGGATAGGCTATGTTTTGGTCATGCATGCATGTCAATGGCATGTGTGTCTCTTACGCTTATATACTTGTTGTAATTATTTGATGTTGGATCAAGGTTGTAGTATGGTTATCATGGAGAATTCATTATTGATTTCATGAAGTATATTTATGATCTGGATTTAAATAGGAATGCAATCAAGTACAGAAATAACCATAAATACAGAGATGTGGCAGAAATGATACTTCAATCTATTAATATCAAACATTGAAATATGCTTACAAACAGAAATGGAAATAAACTACCTAGGGCGATGGTAGCTTATTTCTGAGAAGAGATGTGGCGGCTACTTGCCTCTAAACTATGTTACAATGAGACTTGAAGGCCTATTTATTGTTGAGAAACAATGGAAAACCCTAAACATACAAAAACCTAACCCTAGGAGATGAAGCGCCAAACTATGGGCCTTGTTTGGGTAAATTGGTACATCAACTTCTCGGGGTCGTAAATTTGGCATACGACCTCCGTTTGACGCACACAATACCTCGTTAGAAAGATATATGTGAGGACTAAAACTTTTGAGTGAGAAACATCAATCTATGACCCATGTTGCTCATGGTTTTCCCAAAAAAAATGTCATTTAGGGCCTCAAAACAACTCCGGAAGTTCATGACCCGAAAAATTGCCAAAAATAGTAAATTATGCTACAAATAACGAAACTGAAAAACTGAAAGAGATAGTTGTGGGAGTCCAAGTGGGATAGGTGGGTGGCCACCAACATCCAGCTGGATCAATTTGAAATAAGTATGTGACTAGATGTGTATGGATTATATGTCGCTTACATGTTGATTTCATGATACCTACTTACATCCTTGTATGTTAGGTTACATTTTTTAATATTTTGATTACATGCATTAACCTTGTAGGTTGATTACAAGAACTGATCGATTATGTTCGACTACATGTGGTTATGCATATTTGTAGTTGGTTTGGCATTACTTATGCATACTGTTGGTTGCATGTGGCAATGTGTACAATGGAATAATCGTTGTTTTCATGCATGGGGTCATAACATGCATTGTTGATATGGCCTTGCATTGATGATTGGATCCTAGTTAGAGTAATGTTTATGAGTTGATACATTTACTCACATATGTCTATATGTTGTTATGATTATGTTATACATGTATCATGTTGATTTGGTAATCTTGAAGACAAGTATCCTCCCCGAGCTATACTAAGGTAGGTTGGTTTATTGTGATTTGGTTTCATCTGACATATTATGCCTTGTAGGAAGAAATATCAAATGGCTAGCAAGATGGTTGACTATAGAGACTCTCCCTATTAATCCAAAGAGTAGTATGGTGTTGGGAAATATTCTAAGTTGGCAGTGACATTGAGAAGTTTAAAGGAAGAGATCAGGAGTTATAAGGCGGATAATGACATAATCATGTAGTCATAGGAAAAGTTAGTAGAGGTAAATGTAGTCATACTTCAGAGCTTTTTGATTTGAAAAGACAAGGACCACTCTGGATCAGTCATGAGTAGGAGGACAAAATTAATGGGGCATATGGTAGCAGGTCTCGTAGTAGACACAGGTTGGATCGATCTAACACCATCCGAGATGGTAGATTTTTGGACATTCTGGAGAGGAGAATGGATAGACACAAGTATTATTCTAGTTCCAATTCAGATAGGCACTATGATCGTCATCGATATCATCCTTACAGGAGAAGTGATAGGGGGTAATTGCTGGATGAATTTAAGAAACTGAAGCCACCTACTTTTGATGGGGAAAGAAAGAAACCACAGGATCTAGAGGCATGGTTGTTTGGCATGAGGAATTTCTTTAGGTTGCATGATTATTTAGAGAACATGAAAGCTAGAGTAGCTACCTTCAGTCTTAAAGGTAAAGCGAACATTTGGTGGGGATA
Organism: Pinus taeda; assembly: GCA_000404065.3. NCBI lineage: Eukaryota > Viridiplantae > Streptophyta > Pinopsida > Pinales > Pinaceae > Pinus > Pinus taeda. The sequence continues at coordinate 317,395 of APFE030627262.1, forward strand.
TGTGAAGAATGTCAAGTGTATTCATGAGGAAGATTTGTCTTGGAGTGAGTTTGAGTAGCTATTTAAGAAGAAGTACTTGTCAGAAAGGTACTTCAATGACAAGGCAAAATAATTTTATGAACTAAATATGGGTTCCATGACAGAAGATGAGTACACTAGAAGATTCTAGGAGTTGCTGAGGTATGTGACTTATCTTACTTAGTAAAAGGCCAAGATTCAGAGGTTCTGTTGTAACAACTACAACCACCTTCCAAAATTTTTCCTTAGTTTCATTTTGGAGCCTCCCTACCAACCATCCTTAGCAGCATGTCTTGCACTAACAAGTACTTATGCTTCAGTTTATTTTTAATAGCTTATCAACTTGTGTGTGACCCGCAACTGCAAGTTGAATTTCGGAACTTGGTCAGTTTCTGGTTGTGATGTTCACCTAGAAAATTGCACAGTTTTGGAAGGGAACCAACCTTGCCTCTGGAAATTGCGCAATCCATCTAGGTTGCCTGCTTCTCTCTAGAAATGCGTAGAATAGTCAGGCAGCCTTCCCTTTGGAAACTATGCAATGCATTCCATCACTGGGATTGCTCTCAAAAATTGTGCAATTCTGACTTACATCCAGGGCTTGACTCTATAAATTGCATAATGCCTGAAGGACAACCATATTTGCTCAACCCATAAACTGAGCAAAAGTCATTCCCAAGCTTGCAGACTGTTGCATGCTCTCCCAAGTTAACTAGTCCCCTCCAGGACTGAGCAATCTTGATTTTCATGCATGGGTTGCTTTTCTTGAAAAAGAAAAAAACAAAAATCATCCCTCGATTTTAGGGATCCATTTTTAGCAGCTCAGGGTTACATGCAAAATTCGTTTTAGAAACCTCCCACCAAGTGTCACTTTTTCCTAGATTTGTGGCATGCACATCATAAGCCTCGATCTTATCAAACTTATTTATTTGACACTTCAGAGCTCATTCCTCACATTGATATTGGATCTCTCACATCCCTCATCGCATCTAGGAGCATTCGGCACACTCAACTTAGCTTTTTCTGGGTAAGTCCACTTTTCATGTCTTTTGCTGCTTTTCTGTCGCTTTTTGTATTTCGGTTTGTGTGAGTGTTGTTTGCTTGGTTTCAATGAATGCTTGATGTCATTTTAATGCATGTTAGCTTGCAGAAGCATTGTTTCAAGTTTTCCATTGCATCTCACTGTTGTCGCATGCATGACATTATTTTTGTACTAGCGATCCTCGTTGCAGCGAATCGCTTCACACACATGTTTGTCTTCCCAATTTTTGAATCTTGCACTCACTATTTGCATGTATGTTCCTTCACTCTTGTTTACACTTAGCTTCACCATGCATTCATACTTTTGATGTTTTCAATCACCTGTCGACGGGTCTGGGCTGCCTTGGCCCAGACCTTGCCTTGTCCGGCTTGTAATGTGCATTTCTGGAGTGAAGGCTCAACCTTCCTCACATAAATTGCACAAAGATGGCCTAGCACTGGCCTCCAAGCTTGCTCTACATAATTCTGAGAGGTAGTTCCTTGCTGGCCCCAGGAATTGTGCAAATGCAATTTGCTGGTTGCAATCATTACAGACTGAAACTGTGCATTGCACAGTTTTAGTCCTCAGCAAGCCAATATGTATTTTTCATTGCATAGTTTCAGCATTCAGTCAACCCACTGACAGTCTGGACTGTGCTTTGCACAGTTTTGGTAGTCAATCTCCCAGCTTCCCATTGAAAATTACGCAATCTTTCCAGTGAGTCACCCAACTGTGTCGCATGTTAATCCTCAAGTTGCTTTTGGTTTTCAACTGACAGATTTCTTTCCATAAGTGTTTATATATCTCCAGGTATCACAAGTGTTCGTCCATCTCTCAACAGTACAAGCATAATGGCCTCTAAGAGAGCAGGGTCAAAGGACACCATCAAGAGTGCAACTAGATATGCACTTGAGAAAGTGACTATGAGCTTGCCTATCTATGAAGACACTAAGTTGTTCATAAACAAGGATATCAAGATGAAATGAAAATACATCAATGGCACCTTCTCAGGAACATTTGAGGAGAACCTAGAAGACTGCAGGGTCTACGTCAACCTACTCAAGTTTGGCTTCTACCGAATTGCATGCAGGTATCCCGCATTCTCGTGTGTGGATATGATATACTAGATTGTCTCGCATACTAATCCAGAGACAATGGTGTTGAGCAATGACAGTGGAGCGCAACTTGCTACCTTCAGGGTGAAGGACTTTTAGGATATGTATCACTTTCCATGGTCAGTGATCACGATAGATACACCCTTCACCAGACCTAGCAGTGGTGCAAACTCAAGGGACATCTTGAAGAGCTGGGTGAAAGAGCCATCCAAGTTCAGGACAACACCCAGCCAGGTTTACAAGACAAAGATACTGTTGAAGGCATATCAATTCTTGGTCATCTTTGCATGGCACTTGTACAGCCACGAGAGCACAAAAACCTTCCCGCAAAGTTGGGTGATTGTGTTGGATCAACTGGTGAACGAAGGAAGACCTTGTAATTGGTTTGACATGTTGGATCTTAGGTTGAAGGAACATGTAATAGAAGCCCGAAATTTGCCCAAGGGTCAGCAAGCGAAGATATACATGTCCGCTTACATACTAAATGCAGTATGTGCCTATTAGCAATTCCCAGGCTTGGGTTTGGCATGGACACCTTCGAAAACCTTTGTGCACACTTTTTGCAAGTTGTTTTTCGAATGCAGCTTCCGTGGAGTTATCATACAGTTACGATACCACTTTGTTATCCTAGTATACAGGATGATCTTTGAGCAAAATCCACCTTGCATGTCACAGGCAGCGATGGAGGCATTGATCGACATAGCAAATTGGTGCGCCTAACCCCTCGGCACCTTCATACAGAGGTACAACACGGAGAAGGTTCTGCATGTTTTATTGAAGTTTTCCATGGATAAGATCGTCATGCAAGAAGTGTCTTATCACATCTCTATAGGGTTGTTAGCAAGACTGCATAGGAAGAAGAAGAAACCTTGGCCCGCTCTTCCTTTGGGGATTGGGTTGTATGAGATCCAAAATCTCAAGCATGCTGAGGCCGAAATGAAAGAGTTCAAGAGATTTACCTTCAGCACCAAAAGTTTCAATCCATATGACCCACATTGCTTAGTAAAGGACCACTGTGCGAGAGTGAAACATCCTTGGATCCACGGGGCATATCATTGGCCTGAGGAAGACCCATGGATATACTGCTATCACTTCTCAAGGCTCAATGAGTTGGTCAACATAGTTGTAGAGTGGTTATCAAAGTAGAAGGTTGTAGCATCTCAGAGAGCAACATCATCAACAACAGCAGAGGGTAGCAGACCTGCGCGTGACAAAGGCAAAAGGAAGGTTGTTGACATCGCAGAGGCAGAGCAAAGCTACAAATTCAAAGTAGATCCACTTGTGTTGAAAGCAACTTTGGAGATTGAGGCTATGAAGTGACAGTGTGACAGAAGGATTGTGCAAAGGTAGAGGGAGAAACAGTAGATGGAGTAAACAAAAAAGGAGTTGTAGGAGTTCAAGCGGCAACTCACGGAAGAACTAAAATTGTGCAAAAAAGAGAAGGAAGGGTAGTAGGGATAGGAATAACAGGAGGCGCAGTATGCATAGATTGATGAAACTGCACCCATACAATTTATTGACTCATCCAAGCAACTGCACAGAGTACACAGGGTGAGCAGTTGTAGGAGTGGGACTTGGCTCAAGAGATTGAACAGATGCTAGAACAGATGGACACGGATATGGTTCAGCCAGAGTAAGATTAGGATATCGACCTCATGCCTCAGAGCCAAGAGGTCACCCCACTGGCTTCACCAGATCCAAAAGCAGAGCAAGTCCCAAGCGATCAAGGAGACACCAAAATCCTTGAAGATAATCTAGAAGATGAGATGCACAACATATCTTTCAATGAGTCACAACACAGAGTTGTGCATTCGCGCAGATTTCCTACTCCGAATGTCCATGTATCTCTTGCGCAGTTTGAAGAGAGAGTGATCATGTCCGATGTGCACAGACATCCATCTACATTGGCTGATGCTACCGAAGCCACTAGCTTGAGTGTTCAATTCTTGATAGCTCAAAACAAGTGCATGGCTAAGGAGTTACACGTGGCTAAGAAGGGAGGAGAACAGGTTACAGCATCTGCCATAGAAGAGTTGAGGAGAGTGATACTTAATGAAGTATCATCTCTTGAGATAGTCATGCGGAAGCTGTCTTGCAGATTCATCACCATGCATAATTTAGTTGTCCATCTAACCGGTTGGCAGCAACGCTATGCTAGGAGAGCAAGCATCTTGTCGGATATGCAAATTGTTGTTGATCACATGCAAATATGGACAATGAGGTACAAAGGATCCCCATTACACTTGCCAAAGATGATGAAGCCAAAGGCGATACAGTTGAAGGCACACATCTTGAGTCAGATCCAGAACTATGAGAAACTCCTGCAGTTCATCACCAGTTTGTAGGCTTCACATGCATAGGTGTTCAAAAGCATGGATGTCATTATGCGCACGCATGCGATCCCATCCATTGGCACACTCACCGAGGTGAAGTCAAAGAACCAAGTCTGACTGGAGTTGGACATGTACTTTGATCAGTTGATGCACATAGCCACCATCGCAGATGAGCGCAGACATCATGCATCAGTATGTTTCAGGTCTGGCTGCACTCAATACTACGATGCATGTGTTGTCTGATGAGTTGTATAGAGGTGCCAAATCAGTGTACCCAGATGCAACAGAGGAAATACTTCGCTTTCATAAGGATGTCACCACAAAGTATGGGGACACCATAATAGATTGCCAAGTTTGGCATCAGTTTGCCACCGTCGATCATGGCGAGGATGTCAAAGAGTTAGTCTTCCCACAACTGTCTTAGTCTTACTGATGTCATTGTAGAATTTTGTAGAATTTTTTCTACAAATCAGCTAGCTCTGATACCATGTAGAACTTTTTCTACAAATCAGTTGGCACCGATACCATGTAGAAATTTCCCACCTATAGATCACCTGGTAATGCAATGTACTAAAGCAAAAAACTTGATCTACTTCTACAATCAATTCAGCAGAAGCTTAATCAACCATGAGAAACATCAATAAGAACACATATAACTGATAAGAAGGAATCAATCACACATAACACAAAAGAATTTAGCCGGGGAAAGAACCTGCCTAAAACCTCATCTCTGTATTATCATACAAGTGGAAATATAGTCTGAATTACACAAAGCCTTAGCTCGGAAGCTATCCAGCTCTCAGTGCAATCCTTCTGCTACTCATAGACAGTCAAAGGCTTCTCACAAACCTTCTCCTCTGCCCTCCAAGCCTCCTATTTCTATGTGCAATTTTTCCTGGGTCCTCCAACTGCAACATGTGTGATTCTCACCTCACACACAACACTGACCTCTGAAATAACTGCACAAACCTGAAGGAGATAAATCCTCATCATGGATGAGCTTCCTTTATAGGAAAAATATTCATCCAACTGACAGTACACTGTCCCTTCTCTAATCTCAACTGGGTCTCTGTCAGAACTGACATGCATTAGTTATCCATGAGAAAATACTCAGTTATTTGAAATAATAGTTGTCACGTGCATGCAAGCATTAACAAACTATATCTCATTATTTTAACAACTTGTTCAAATAATCTAACTGGACTTGACTAGTTAGAACTAAGTCAATGGATTCTCTCAATATAGAACTCATCCTTAATTCCTCAATCAGTGGAGCAAATCAAGGACACATTCCCCAATTAGTGGAGAAATAATTGCATGTTCTCACAAAGACTTCAAGTTTGCTTTTCCTTAACTAATTAACTCATGGAGATTAATTAATTAATATTTTAAACTACTGGTAAGACCAAATTCGTTTTTACTTCCTATAGTTAGACTAGGAATAGCTAAAAATATGAAGGGACCCAGAAATGCTATTTTTAGAACCTTCTATTTTTAGCAGTTTCACCTCTCACCATAGATGGCCAATGACCTCACCGGCCAAACTGCTATTTTTAGACATGCTATTTTTAGGAGTCCTATTTTTAGCACATTCTAAATTTAACATTTTTTGTTGCACATTTTTCAACACTCCCTCTCAACAAGAAAGGCTTCCTCTCGAACTCGATCCTGTAACTCTTGAATGTTCTACATGCAACACATCTACCCGATCCACTTGCTCCAACAACACTTGGAACAAAAACACTCCCAACTGACCACTCTATTGGGCTAGGAACATACTCTGATGCTGAAGCTCTACCTGTTGCTGACAAGTGCTCCCTCTCTGACATCTGTGCTACTGCAACATCTCCATGCATCTCGCACCATTGCACACCTCTCTGTGCCACCTAGCACTGTGCAAAACACTTGTGCCTCTCGCATTGCTACATCCTGCTAGTTATGCGTTGTCCTGGGATTCCATGCACTGTCGCTCTCTCTGTTGCTCCATTCGCATCTGTCTCTACCCAATCAACCAATTCCTGCTACTCCACATCGGGGCTCCTATATCAGGGTCTCATCTAAGAGGTTGGGTACCTCAAGGATCTTGCCCCTCCTCCTTGGGACGATCACTCTATATTTCCCCACCTCCTACCTGGAGGTATGGCTGCATGTGATCTCTCAACCCATCTAGGTCAAAATCTCCCCCTACTAGAGGTCTCCACATGAGTAGATGTCTCTACTCAATCTCCACTCAACTTTCCCTGTTGTGGCTGCTCCACAACCTCCTAAAGTTGTTGCACCAATCGTGGCTGCTCCACAATCATCTAAGACTTCTTCTGGCTCTGCATGTTGAGAGGTAATTTACTCTCCCTCTCAACCACCAAGTATCTAACCTTTGCCTTGCTCCTCAAGGCTTTGCATGCATCTTCTACCTCAAGTGCATATAGGTTCTTGGCTAGCACACCAATCTATTTCCACTTTCCCGCCGTCACGAAATTTTATGGAAAAAGAGCTGATTTTAAATCGGCGATATCTCCCTCATCCAAACTTCGATTCAGCCGATTTTTTTTTTTGGGGGGTATTTTTCCGCAAGGAATCAAAATCTATTATTTAATTCTAAAAATTTTGTATAAAAATTTTTAAATCTGCTCTGCAAACTCTCGGCCCAAATTTCAAAACTTTGAAATCTCCTCTCAGTACATTGTTCTCTCCTTGATCACTTGTGCTGTGATACCATGTAGAATTTTTTCTACAAATCAGCTAGCTCTGATACCATGTAGAAATTTCCCACCTGTAGATCACCTAGTAATACAATGTACTAAAGCAAAACACTTGATCTACTTCTACAATCAATTCAGCGGAAGCTTGATCAACCATCAGCAACATCAATAAGAACACATATGACTGATAAGAAGGAATCAATCACACATAACACAAAATAATTTACCCGAAGAAAGCACCTGCCTAAAACCCCATCTCTGTATTATCATACAAGTGGAAATATAGTTTGGATTAAACAAAGCCTTAGCTCGGAAGCTATCCAACTCTCAGTGCAATCCTTCTGTTGCTCATATACAGTCAAAGGCTTATCACAAACCTTTTCCTTTGCCCTCCAAGCCTCCTATTTCTATGCACAGTTTTTCTTGGGTCCTCCAGCTGCAACCTGTGTGATTCTCACCTCACACACAACACTGACCTCTTAAATAACTGCACAAACCTGAAGGAGATAAATCCTCATCATGGATAAGCTTCCTTTATAGGAAAAATATTCATCCAACTGATAATACATTGTCCCTTCTCTGATCTCAACTAGGTCTTTGTCAGAACTGACATGCATCAATTATCCATGAGAAAATACTCAGTTATTTGAAATAATAGTTGTCACATGCATGCAAGCATTAACAAACTATATCTCATTATTTTAACAACTTGTTCAAATAATCTAACTGGACTTGACTAGTTAGAACTAAGTCAACTGATTCTCTCAATATAGAACTCATCCTTAATTTCTCAATCAGTGGAGCAAATCAACGACACATTCCCCAATTAGTGGAGAAATAATTGCATGTTCTCACAAAGACTTCAAGTTTTATTTTCCTTAACTAATTAACTCATGGAGATTAATTAACTAATATTTTAAACTGCTGGTAAGACCAAATTCGTTTTTACTTCCTATAGTTAGACCAGGGATAGCTAAAAATAGGAAGGGACTCAAAAATGCTATTTTTAGAACTTTCTATTTTAGCAGTTTCACCTCTCACCATAGGTGACCAATGATCTCACTGGCCAAACTATTATTTTTAGACATGCTATTTTTAGGAGTAATATTTTTAGCACATTCTAAATTTAACATTTCTTGTTGCACATTTTTCAACACTCCCTCTCAACAAGAAAGGCTTCTTCTCGAACTCGATCCTGTAACTCTGGAATGTTCTGCATGCAACACATCTACCTGGTCCACTTGCTCCAACAACACTTGGAACAAAAACACTCCCATCTGACCACTCTGTTGGGCTAGGAACATACTATGATACTGAAGCTCTACCTACTGCTGACAAGTGCTCCCTCTCTAACATTTGTGCTACTGCAACATCTCCATGCATCTCGCACCATTGCACACCTCTTTGTGCCACCTAGCATTGTGCTAAACACTTGTGCCTCTCGCATTGTTGCAACCTGCTAACTATGAATTGTCCGGGGATTCCCAACACTGTCGCTCTCTCTGCCGCTCCATCTACATCTGTCTCTACCCAGTTAGTCAGTTCTTGCTACTCCACATCGGGGCTCCTATAGCAAGGTCTCATCCAAGAGGTTGGGTACCTCAAGGATCCTATTCCTCCTCCTTGAGACGATCACTCTATATCACCCCACCTCCTACCTGGAGGTATGGTTGCATGTGATCTCTCAGCCCACCTGGCTCGAAATCTCCCCCTATTGGAGGTCTCCACATGAGTAGATGTATCTACTTGATCTCCACTTAGCTTCCCCTGTTGTGGCTGCTCCACAACCTCTTGAAGCTGTTGCACCAATTGTGGCTCCTCCACAATCGTCCGAGACTTCCTCTGGCTCTGCATGTTGAGAGGTAATTTACTCTCCCTCTTAACCACCAAGTATCTAACCTTTTCCTTGCTCCTCAAAACTTTGCATGCATCTTGTACCTCAAGTGCATACAGGTTCTTGGCTAGCACACCAATCTATTTCCACTTTCCCGCTGTAATGAAATTTTCTGGAAAAATAGTTGATTTTAAATCAACGATATCTCCCTCATCCGAACTTCAATTCAGTCGATTCCTTTTTTGATTTTGGGTATTTTTTTCGCAAGGAATCCAAATCTGCTATTTATTTCTAAAAAAATTGTACATAAATTTTTAGATCTACTCTGCAAACTCTCGGCCCAAAACTCAAAACTTTGAAATCTCCTCTCAGTATATTGTTCTCTCCTTGATCACCTGTGCTCTAATACCATGATTAACGTTAGTATACAATAATTTATAATTCAACAAGAATTAATAAATTAGTAACAAGACTCAGTAGCTAATGCAATCAATTAATTAATAACATATTACCAAATTCTCAATTTAATTAAGAGCAACATAATTTACTTGGTAGATAAATAATAATATAAACCCCTAAAAATAAATTAGCAACACATTAGAAAGTAACATAATATAGTGATACTTATTAAAAATAGAACTTATGTATTAGTTCAAGCAACTAAATATAACATCTTATAACTTAACAATTCTATTGAATTAATTAATTAACAATATAATAAACTTATTTTATCAATAATATTATAGACCTTTTAGGAATGAATTACAAAGTAGTACACATTAATAGGGATTCATAAATAGATTACATTTTATTACAAGAACTTATTAATTAAGTACAAACAAATAACATACAACCATTCACACAATTTCAATTTTAGATTAATTAATGAGTAAAGAACAAGCTTAGGATATAAATAATAATGTAAATAATGGTAAATAATAATATAAATAATATAATAACTAATATAATATAAGTATATAGAACTTAGTAACTAACTTGGGCAAGTAATAAAATAACATATAACCAATCTCTTTTTGATTTTAGCAAATCAGCAACATAATATATTAATAAATTAATAATATATAAATTAACAATATAATAAAACTTATTATATCCATAACATTATAGACCTTTTAGCAATTAAGTAAAAATTAATTACACAATATTAAGTGAATTATAAATAGTTTACATATTATAACATAACTTATTAAATATTTCAACTAACAACATAAAACCATTCTCACAATTCAAATTTAGATTAATTAATGAATAAAATAACAAACTTATGATATAAATGATAATATAAATAATGATTAATAATAATAAATAATAAAATAATGATAGATAATGATATAAATAATAATATAATAATAGTAATATAGTAATAAACAGGCATTTAGTCGGCCAAAATGTCTTTACATCAAGCCTATCACATATTTATCAAAAACCCTTTTCTTTCTTTTCTCCGTATATCAATCCTGATGATGAGTCTGGGTCTAGACTCGAAACGTCGACCAATATAAAGATGAACACTGTGGAAAATCTGAATTCCTCTAAGAAACCATGTAGAACTTTTTCTACAAATCAGATAGCTTCGATACCATGTAGAAATTTCGCACCTATAGATCACCTAGTAATGCAATGTACTAAAGCAAAACACTTGATCTACTTCTACAATCAATTCAGGGAAAGCTTAATCAACCATGAGCAACATCAATAAGAACACATATAACTGATAAGAAGGAATCAATCACACATAACACAAAATAATTTACCAGGGGAAAGCACCTACCTAAAACCCCATCTTTGTATTATCATACAAGTGGAAATATAGTCCAGATTACACAAAGCCTTAGCTCAGAAGTTATCTAGTTCTTAGCACAATCCCTCTGCTACTCATAGACAGTCAAAGGCTTCTCACAAACCTTCTCCTCTGCCCTCCAAGCCTCCTATTTCTATGCATATTTTTTCCTGGGTCCTCTAGCTGCAACCTGTGTGATTCTCACCTCACACACAACATTGACATCTGAAATAACTGCACAAACCTGAAGGAGATAAATCCTCATCATGGATGAGCTTACTTTATAGGAAAAATATTCATCCAACTGATAGTACACTGTCCCTTCTCTAATCTCAACTGGGTCTCTGTCAGAACTGACATGCATTAGTTATCCATGAGAATACTCAGTTATATGAATAATAGTTGTCACATGCATGCAAGCATTAACAAACTATATCTCATTATCTTAACAACTTGTTAAAATAATCTAACTAGGCTTAACTAGTTAGAACTAAGTCAACTAATTATCTCAATATAGAACTCATCCTTAATTCCTCAACCAGTGGAGAAAATCAAGGACACATTCCCCAATTAGTGGAGAAATAATTGCATTTTCTCACAAAGACTTCAAGTTTGCTTTTCCTTAACTAATTAACTCATGGAGATTAATTAATTAATATTTTAAATTGCTGGTAAGACCAAATTCGTTTTTACTTCCTATAGTTAGACCAGGGATAGCTAAAGATAGGAAGGGACCTAGAAATGCTATTTTTAGAACTTTCTATTTTTAGCAATTTCACCTCTCACCATAGGTGGCCAATGACCTCACTGGCCAAACTACTATTTTTAAGAGTCCTATTTTTAGCACATTCTCAATTTAACATTTCTTGTTGCACATTTTTCAACAGTCTTACATGGCTTACTCAAGCCTATTTTGTCTCACATGGGTACATGTGCAAATTGTAATGTAAACATGTTGTAAAAGTGAAAGACCAAGTGTCGACAGTAGAATGTAACAATCATGTAGTAGTTGAAGAGTCATGAGGGTAGGTGAAGAGTCACAAAGGGGAATGTCAAGGGTCACCCCACCCTTTGCTATTTAGAGAACCTCATAACTCATTGTGCAGACTTTTGGGAGCCAATCTTCCTATAGGGATAACTTAGAGAAAGCTTGGAGTGTATTGTAATGAGCCTTGGCTTCTCCACAGTGCAGAGCTAGTACAACTCTTTGGAGGAGAAGGCAACAGTGGCTATAATGTTCCGCTATCAAGGCTAGTGGAAGTCTTGGTTGTATGTATGATTGGATCGTTCACTCTTTTGATATAATGGAGCTAGCACATTTCATGCATATGTTGTTATTGTAGTTCGTCTATCCTAGTTATTTTAATGATGTATGTAGTTGTTATTTACGCATGTATGTATGGACTATTCCATATGTGTTTGTATGAATCTTATCGAAGCGTGTTGTTGATATAACCCATCACTTTGGATTGTCGGTTATCCTACTTTCCGTCTCGTGATGTATTTTTTCCCGTGTGTTCCCTCTCAAGCTATGTGTTATCATAGGTTTCTAAGGGGTGCGCTCACTCCCCCTTCCATGTGTAAGAGCCTTTCATGCACCTTCCTTGAATTGTTGCAAGGTTACACCCTTGCTACCAACAAGGATATCTTACTTACCTCTGCACACAACCGCAGTCAAGGCGATATTGTACTGCCCACTATTGGGACTCCTACTCCAAACGGTCTAAGGTCTAGTTGGGACTTCTTACCAAGGAGATCCCCTAACATGTTGGCGGGTCTAGCACCATCAACAGGTTCATTAGTGGATTACTAGTTGCATTCAAAGACAAGATCAATTTTGATGAGCCTAGATCATTGGAGGAATCCATTTCAAAGCTAAGACATTGCTATGAACAATCAAAGCACGGAACTGAGACTAAGTTAAATTGGAGAGGTGATGTAAAGAACAAAGGAAAATGTGATAAAAAGCGAGCAAGGACATAGAGTACAAATAACAAGGAGAATGTTGCATACCTAAGAAGTTCAATGCATCAGATAGAGGACATGGACATCGCCCTCAGGAGCAAAGTAAGGAGCCCGTACATTGTTGGACTTATGGCAAAGACCACCTTAGGAGAGATTGTCCGCAACATCAAAGTGTTAGACCTCATATATACAGTGCATAGGAGGTGCAAACTATTGGAGATGTAGGCTAGAGTATTCCCCGTATCTATGCAGTCGTGGACAACATGCATATCAAGCATTAGGCATCTACCATTGAGATGGATAGTAAGCTCCGTGATCAAGTTATTTCTATTTTGATTGACCCTGGATCTAATTATAGTTATGTTAGTCATGACTTGGTGGATAAGTGTGGTTTGAGTAAATAATTCCATGCAGAGTATTGGTTAGTTCATTTGGCTATAGGTACAAAGAAGCAAGTTCATCATTGGGTAAGAGCTTGTGCATTTTATTTTAATGGTATGCTTACCGCATCACATTTGAAAGTTTTACTGTTAGGTTCATAAAGTATGTTATTGGGCATGGATTGGTTGTATTTACATAGAACCGAGGTTGACCGCTATGACAAAGCTATTGAATGTGTTGATGAAAATGGAGAACTAAGAGTATTGCAAGGTAAGAATAAAACCACATCAGTTAGGATGGTGACAACTATGAGAGCAAAGTGTCGTCGTAGGAAAGGGTGCAAGCTATTTGAAGTACATATTTCTAGTGATAATGGTAAGGAGGTTGAGGATGTAGATGTGTTGAATATGTTACAAAATTATATATTACAGAGCAATGGAACACATAAAATATATTGCAGAAATATAAACACATAAAACACATAAAACAAGAGAGACACAGATATACGTGGTTCACCCAATTTGGGCTACATCCATGGAGAAACAGTCAGTCCTTCACTTTATATTATCGAACAAAATGAAGAGATACAACCTACATCAAATCCATTGTAATTCCCTCTTCTCTCTCACACAATCTCCTCTCCCTTTCTCGCTCAGAATACAAATCTACATAGACGCAATAAAATTCCCTCATATATAGTGAGGGGTTGCCTTCTAGGGAAAAAAACCCTAAATTAAACATAATTTCTACCATCAGATCTCCGCCTAATGAACGACCTAGATTGACTACGAAATTACAACATTTTAGAAGGCAATTTTACATCTATTTTTAGTTTTGGGAATGCTAACCCGATCCCTCGCCAGAGGGGGCTCCAAATAATCATCGTTGCCCCCCCTGGATGTTAGGGTCCCACCCTAACCCCCTTATTTATGTAATGGGATCACGTCATAGTCAAGAGTCAATAAAGCCCATATTAATAATTGTAAGTGGTTAATCCGCAATTAATAACGGAACCACAGTTAGTTGCAAATGGGTCGTAGTATTAGATAGATCGTATTATTAATACCACGGTATTGGCCCGTGGGCATGTATGAGTCATATATAAAGGATAGAGACTCCTTGCGAGGAGCATCGTGTCTTATTTTGTAATTGAGCTCTGCTCTATTGGAGGTTGCCCCCTCGAAG
>APFE030627262.1:389607-455318 GCA_000404065.3 Pinus taeda
GGAGGAAGACCCACCACTTGAGGAACCTGAGGCGGTAGAAGAGGAAAACCAAAAGGACAATGTCCCTGACGAACCAGTTGTTTCACTGCATGCTTTGGTAGGGATTGCTTCACCTCAAACTCTCAAAATCAGAGGTTTTATTAAACATCTCCCAGTAGTAGTCTTGATTGATAGTGGAAGTACACATAATTTCATCCATCAAAAAGTCACAGAAGCAGTGCATTGTTTTGTACGAGCAGTTTCTAACTTCCAAGTCCAAATTGCAAATGAGGGCACATTGAAATGTGAAGGTCGCTGTGAAAATGTCAAACTTCAAATGGGGGATTATCAGTTGAAGACCCACATGTTTGCAATACACATGGGTGGGTGCAACATTATCCTCGGGGCTGAATGGCTTCGCGCTCTTGGGCCAATCACAATGGATTTCCAGGAGTTATATATGAGTTTTGAGCAGAACAACTCCACACATACCCTTTGTGGACTCCAGGCGGGAGCCCCCTCTATCATCAACTCGCATAGGATGGAAAAATTTCTAAAAAGGGGCCATCATGGAGTTATAGCTCAATTTAATTCCATCCAGGCAGTCGAAACCAAGTCTCTGCCGATTCATCTTGAGATGCAACAAAATTTAAATAACCATCTGTCGGTCTTTGACAAGCCTCATGCGCTTCCACCCTCGAGAGGGGAACATGACCATAGCATCACCTTGGTTCCTGGGGCCCAACCCCCAAATGTGCGTCCATAGAGATATTCGTTCACCTGAAAGAATGAAATAGAAAAAATAATCAAGGAACTTTTGGAAGCATGTGTCATACATCCCAGCATTAGTCCTTATTCATCTCCGGTGGTCATGGTACTTCAGAAAGATGGGGAATGGCGAATGTGTCCAGACTTCATGGCCCTCAATAAGTTGACAGTCAAAGATAAATTTCCCATCCCGGTGGTTGATGATTTGCTGGATGAATTCAATGGGGCTCAATTCTTCACTAAGTTGGATTTCCGCTCAGGCTACCACTAGATTCACATGAAGGAAGTCGACATTCCAAAGACAACTTTCCAAACTCATGAAGGCCATTATGAGTTCTTGGTCATGCCATTCGGTCTTTGTAATGCCCCATCTACTTTTCAGAGCCTTATGAACCATCTTCTCAAACCATATCTCAGGAAATTCATTCTTGTCTCGATGACATTCTCATCTATAGTGGCACCTGGGTGGCACATCTCCAGCATGTAGATCTACTATTGCAACTACTCCACAAGCATAAATTATTTGTCAAGATGTCTAAGTGTGAATTTGGCATGGAAGAAGTTGAGTATTTGGGCCACATTGTGGGGCGTTCAGGTGTCAAGGTGGACCCCAAAAAGATCCAGGCAATGCAGGATTGGCCTCAACCTAAGACCTTGAAGAGTCTGAGAGGATTTTTGGGTCTCACAAGCTATTATCGCAAATTCGCCCGCAATTATGGTCACATAGGGAATCCCCTCACGCAACTCCTGAAGAAAAATTAATTCTTCTGGAATGAGGATGCACAGCATGCATTTACAGCTCTCAAAAATGCCATGTGTTCCACTCCAGTCTTAGCACTACCGGATTTCACCAAATCGTTTGCCATTGAATGTGATGCTTCGGGTACAGGTATTGGGGCAGTCTTAATGCAGGAAGCTCAACCTTTGGCCTTCACAAGCCAACAACTAAGTGGGAAGAATCCAGTTCAATCTACCTATGAGAAGGAAATGATGGCCATCTTACATTCAGTAGAGACCTAGCAACCTTACTTACTGGGGTGACGTTTCCAAATCCGCACAGACCATCACAGTCTTAAATATTTTTTGGAGAAACACCTATCTTTCCCACAACAAAATAAATGGCTCACCAAAATGTTTGGATATGATTATGAGATCATTTACAAAAAAGGGCAAGAAAATAGTGTAGCAGATGCATTATCTCGCCAATTTGAGGAAGAAAGTACCCTGCTAGAAATTTCCCTTCCCATTCCAGAATGAATTGAAGAGGCTCGCAGGGAATGGTTTTCACATCCCGAGCTCTCCCAACTCATTTCTCAATTGCAGGCAAATCCAAATCCCACCAAGGTCTACTCGTGGCAGAATGAGATTCTTCGCTACAGGGACAGAGTCATAATATCACCAACATCTAGCCTCAAAAGTCGCATTTTGGCAGAATTGCACTCATCCCCCCTTGCAGTACATTTAGGCTTTCAGAAGACGTATGCTCGCACCAAAAGATCATTTTCTTGGACAGGCATGAAAAAGGACATCCTTACTTTTGTAGCAGAATGTGATGTCTATCAATGCCACAAAGGGGAGACCGTCAAAGCACCAAGCACATTACAACCATTTCCCATTCCGGCATCAATATGGACAAAGGTTTCTATGGATTTCATTACAGGTCTTCCAAATTCTGGAAACAAGTCAGTCATCATGCTGGTTGTGGATAGACTTTCGAAGTATGCTCATTTCTGCACCCTACCCCACCCGTTTACACTGACTTTGGTCGCTCAATCTTTCATGGATCAGATCTTCAAATTGAATGGCATGCCCACTTCTATTGTGTCTGATCGTGACCCGATCTTCACTAGTAATTTTTGGCAGGAACTCTTCAGGATACAAGGCACCCAACTAAAACTTAGCACTTCCTATCATCCACAAACAGATGGTCAAACTGAAGCTGTCAACAAATGTCTGGAAACCTACCTTAGGTGTTTCACTTCAGAAAAGCAACATCTTTGGGTACAGTGGTTACCTCTTGCTGAATGGTGGTATAACACCAACTATCATGCCACCACCAAAATGACTCCCTATGAAGCAGTATATGGTCAACTCCCTCCTTCCCCTACTTCTTATATCAAGGGATGCTCAAAGGTACAAGCAATGGATCAACTCCTACAAAATCGTTCAAACATGCTCGCCCATCTTAGAGAGAATCTTCATTAATCTCAAAACCGCATGAAGCAACAGGTAGACTAGCATCGCTCAGAGCACCAATTTCAAGAAGGGGATCAGGTATTTTTGAGGTTACAACCATATAAGCAAACATCACTGTTACACTAAAATTTGTCACCATGACTATCTGCAGTTAGTATGGCTTCGTCAACAGTCATACTATCCTCCTTCGCAAGCCTCATACCTCTTCTCTCCATGTCAAACTTCAAAAAAGAGAGAAAGTCATTAAAAACATGTTTATCTCTGGGTACGTAGTTTCTCTCTACCTTACCTACGTGTACGCATCCCAAGTTCACAATACCTACGTACCTGTACGCTCTGTATGTAAAGGGGTGGGTGCGTACTCCTGTAAAGCTCAAAAGGCACGAGTTTCATCTTAAAAAAGTTACTTGTGGTCATTTCTAGAGCATTCTAGAAGATTGTTTGATGTGTATTGAGCGCCTCGAGATGGTTCATGTATCCCTATGAAAGAGAAACTTATCCCATCAAGAGAGGAGCTATCCCATCCAAAGAGGGGCTTATCCCATTGATGATGGACCTGATTAACTTCCTCTAGAGCATTATAAATACAGGCATTGGGCCAGAGGAGGGGAGGTTGAAAGCCGAATATTCCAAAGGGTAGATGCTGCTGGAATTAGGACTTCCTTGTAGAAGCTTGTGAGGAGAGATTACCATCCTTTCTTGTTTCATTTGGAAGTGGGTGAGCTTATCAAAGTAAAGGAAAACTCTTGCTGGACCCTGGGAGGAACTTGCACAACACCAAGGCTCAGGTTGTAATGGTTTCTTTTGTTTCCTATTAATACAAATAAGTCCATTCTTCTCAACAATTTGTTATTAATGAGTTGTTTCATATACTCCTTGGTCTGTATGTTGAATATGTTTTATTTTATGAGATATTTAGGTGCTATTTAATCGTTTGATTGTTAGTGAATGCAGGTTTCGAAGTGAAGGAGGAGCTCATCCGGATCGACGAGGCTAGACTACTACAACAGCGTTGGAGAACAGGTAGGATCTAAACACTTGATTTCTTGTATGGTAAATGCATGTTTAGAGAAGGATTTCTCTTAATTGTCTTGTTTGTCACTAGAAAACCTTAGGTTTCTAGGGAGGTTGGTTTTGTCCGCAAGATTAACTCTTTCCGCATGACAGGGACAGAGCACTAATGGCGCGCCCCTTTTATAGGATTTTCCCCATTGGCGCGGGCATAACACAGTGGGCCAGCGCTAATGTAAAAAGGGTTGTTTTTAAGGGCAAGGTGAAGGAGATGTCTTCAGGGCATATGAAGCTCATGTTCAAAGGTGAATGATGCAAGTGGTTTCAAGTCTTGTCACTTCTCACAAGTCCCAGAATGAGTCCTCCAAGATGCATGAGAGGGGTAACAGGGACGGTGACAAACGGTGACAAATTACTGTGTAACACTTAGGAATGGCCTCAAATTTAGGTTGAGGGATCTGTAATGGACCATTTGGTGTTGTAAGAGGCTCAGCAGATGCTTTGGTTTTGGACTCAGTGGCGGAGGAATTTGATGGCTTGTCATATTGACACGACCGAATTTGCAAGTTGATATCGAAGGGGTTAACCTCATCAGAGTTCATCATAAGGATCTGGTAGTCACCAAGACCAGAAGGTTTGGGGGGATGGGTTGCCTTGACCTAGTTGAGGTTGAGCAGCAACAAATCCTTGCTAAGGGAAAGGATTTGTAAGCACTACCAGTTGCGATGACGCAGGATTCTGAGGCGATTGTTGACCTCTAGAAGTTGCTTGGGCTCCCCACATTTGGCACATCTGGGATAAGAGAGGACACTCATGTGTATAATGGCCATGTACACCACAACATGCACAAGGCTTGTTCGTACTAATACCCTTGTTCTACTTGGGTTGGATGCCCTATTGCTGGTTGTTGGTGTTGGGATGGTTCCCCTAGGGTCCACTAGGTTGATTACCTTGATTACCCTGATTACCCTTGTTACCCTTCCCCTTATTATTTTTCTTCGAATTTTGGGGATTGGTCGCACTCTGTTGTGCAAACACTTGACTGTGAGGTGGTGGTGGTTGATGGGGCTGAGGATGCATGGGAGGCTGCGAGGCTAATGCTTGAGGGGCTGGAGCGCTCAACTGTGCATAAGGAGGAGCAATGGTTTGGTAGACAGGTTGGGGTTTTGAAAATATGTTGCTAGCAGGAGGGACATGAGTGTTAGAGGAACTGGTGCCCCCTTATAGATAGCCATAAATTTTCTTAGTATATGGCGAAGGATGTGAAAGGGTTCCAATGATACCATCGATGGCATGAGATGCCCCCGTTGGCACTTCCAGGACGAGGGAGGTCTAGAATGACGGTATAGACATAACCAAATTACGCATAAACCAGGTCATATCTTAGAGCGGTTTGGAGAGCTTCTTCCTCAATTTGAGGAAAATGGGATGAAACATATTTTCCAATGGGTGATAAAAGGCTCCTAACAAACCAATCCAGGTAGACATGGTCTTCGAAGGGTGAGGCACGGCATGTGCTCCTCCTTCTACGCCACTCTTGAACATGGTCAGAAAGGCGAGTGGTGGAGGATTGATGGAATGAGGTCAATAGCTCTGTACCAGTGTTGTACCGGAGAGGTAACTACAAATATGAGAGGAACGTTTTAGCAAGCGTCGAAAATGGAATGAGATGCAGTGAGTTGGTCTACATACCATTTTGCAACGTCTCTAGTGAGTATGTGTTGGAAGAGCCGAAGACGAATGGAGTCATCAGTATTGGAGTTGGACAAGCACCGCATGTGGAAGGAGTGGATATGGTTGGTTAGATCCTCTCTAGCATTACCCTCAAACTTTGAGATGTCTAAGGGGAGCTTAGTTGGCATAACAGGCCAACCAACATCATGGTGTATGTGGTTGTTTATCAACTGGCTAAAATTTGGTAGACTTAACCCAACCATTAAAGGGAGCATGGGGGCTGCTAGAATGGTTCCCGAGATTGTTCCGTTTGATGTGATCACCAAGATAGAATCAGAGCCAACATCAGGTTGGGTTCCTGCACCAGCTGTGGGTCTAGACATGGTGACGATATACGGTGAAGGAGTCTTGGAATCAGATGAACCAGGAGAAGAGTTAGTATGGGGACTTGGAGGGCTACGAACTCGAACCCGACCAGCGGGGGGGGGGGTTATATGCCCAAGGGGGTGGAGGTCTAATAGTATCTGTGACAAACGCCTTGGTGGCGCAATGGTGGTAAAACACACGTGACACATAAATGATGAAGGGAGATCAACAATATGCCTTTGTCTCAATGAGGGGAGATAAATTTATTATGTTAAGTCTTAGCTTGGGTGTAAACCAAGCACCCTTCACTTAAGGTGTGCTTGTGTGTGTAAGTGTGTTTATTGATTAATCCCAGATCATATTTGTAAAAATGAAAAAATCTTATTGAAAATAAAGTGAAATTAACAACAAAAAATGAGCAACAAAATAATTAACTAAACCCCACCCAAACCGGGTTTGCAAACACTGTGCTGGTTGGTGGCTAAATCAAAGGAAAACACACTAAAAATGTCAAAAGATCTAATTGTCAGTGTGATTGGGATCAAGTGACACTAGGCTGCTGGAAAGTGGTGCAGCAACAACAAAAGAAACCAAAGAGGCAAATTGTTGCAAAAAGATAAGGAGATGGGTGAAACACCTAGGGTAACCGATGGGACCCTAAGGCCAATGACCAAAGAAGTTTAAATATGAAACTATGGATGTCGACAACCTATCTTTATAGATCTAAAACAGAAGGGCACAAATCTGGAAAATGTGGCTAAAAGTGTTGCAGAAACTCATACTACTTACTCAACTAAACTCCTCCTATAAAGGTGGAAGCGTACTAGAAGCCCTAGGGGGCTAAATTCCGCTTCGACAAGTAAATTGTAGTAGATCAAGGCCTAAGTGGGATGAGACAAAGGTCAAACAACCCCAATAAAAATCTCTTAGCAAAACCCAAAAACAGATCTGGCAAAAACTGGAAACCCTATAATCACAGGTACTGGCTTATTTTCAGGTGAGATTGCACTTCTTGGGCTGAAAGGTGCGCTTTGGCCTCCAGCTTGCACTTTTTGGGCTAAAAAGTCCGATTTCTGCTCGTTGATTCCAGTCAGCAAATCTGAGAAAAAATTGTCGACTTTGTCACGGCTGGTTCCTGTGACCTGCAGAAAAGACCAGAAAGCTTGCGAAAGTTAGAAATTTAACAGATCTAGGGTTAAAATACTAGGAAACATTAAGAGACTTGAAAAAGGAAGAAACACAAGGCTGAAAACTGAAGGTCACCCAGGTTTTTGGATCTGAAGTATAAAACAGTGGAGTCGCCAATTTTGTGATTGGAAACAATCAAGAAATCCCTAGTGGAGACACCAATTTTGTTGTAGTGTTTTCTTCTCAAAGGTGTACGAAAATAACCCACTTAAGACTATGGATGACAAAAAGTCACAATATAAATGGTTGTTAAACATTATACATTTGTAGCAATTGATAGAAACAAAACCTTCCAAAGTCCTGATCTATGCCACAATCATAGTTAAACAACAAAAATAAATAGTAATAACTCCAATCATCCAATGGAAATCAAATATACAAGAATATATTTTATTATAACACCTGTGAAGGGAACAAATAAATGCTACCAGTCCCCCTCTATGGG
Source organism: Pinus taeda (assembly GCA_000404065.3). Classification (NCBI taxonomy): domain Eukaryota; kingdom Viridiplantae; phylum Streptophyta; class Pinopsida; order Pinales; family Pinaceae; genus Pinus; species Pinus taeda. Next base: position 397,235 of record APFE030627262.1, read on the forward strand.
ACGGGTTCTTGGCTATCATCAAACGTCTTCAGCTTTTTGATAGAGTATCTCTCCTCTATAATGTGTAAACTCAACAAATGAAATGGTGCGCGACAATGAAAATAATCAGAGTTACAACAGTGAGTGCAATAATAAAAATAATTAAAAGTGATAATGAATGAAAAACCCTTCTATTTATAAAAAAAATATTCAGTTATCCTTGAATAACGAGCAATAATAAAATATTATTAACCTCATTTTTGGAATAACCACTTGGAATATTTTATTATATTTGGTTCAGAGGGAAAAAATATTTAAACTTTTATTTAGAAATAATAAATAAATAAATGATTTATTTATCATCTCAAGGGATTGGTTAAGAAATAATAAATAAATAAGGATTTATTTAATTATTCCTAAGAGATTTAGTCAAATTTGACAAAGAATAATAATTAATTAGTGGTTAATTAATTATTCTTAGAGAAAAATAAGATAATTAATGATTTATTTGTTTTCATGATTGGGTCAAATATGATAAGGAATAATAATTGAGCAATGGTTTAATTAATTATTCCTAGAAGAAAATAAAATAAATAATGATTTATTTATTTATTCTTCATGGGTTTAACTATAAATTACTTAACAAAGATGGTTTATTAAGTAATTTCTCACAGTGAAAGCAATTTTTCTATGGTAGAATTGGTTTTACATGGTGTATTTCGATCCATCTAGTAAATAGGCTAGATGATCAGTTTTTTGGTGATAACAAGAAGACATCAACATTAGTAGCTACATCAAATTTCTCGTTGGTACTGAGTTGCATGTATGATTTCTTCACTAGTTTGGACATGCATGGCATATGCATATGGATTCTTGGTCATGATCTGTCATTGGCATGGAGGATTGCCTAGATTGACAATGAATTTTCTAGCCTTGCCATTTCCTGGATATCCATGGTGATTGTGGGTTTACTTTCATTGGTTGTTTTTTGTTGGTTCTCATGTTTGCTTAACTTGGGTTGCGTTATTAGTTCCTCGAGCCTTGGTTGGACAAACTTTCTAGAGCCCTGTAACAGCTTGGGTTGAGTTACTAGTCTTGGAGCCTTGGTTGGACAAACGTTGTATATCCCTTGGTGAGTTAAGTTATTAGACTTGGAGCCTTGGTTGGACAAATGCTTTGGAGCCCAACGACAATTGTGGGTTGAGTTACTAGTCTTGGAGCTTTGGTTGGAACAAATGCTCTAGAGCCCTGGATGGCTAAGATGGAGACCGATTTTGTGATGGTTTTGGTGATGTCTGACCATGAGGTGGAATCATTGTTTGATGGGTTGAGATGGATTGCCTCTGGAAGCCCTGTATGAGTTTTATTGATGTGTTTTATGAGATCCCACATTCATGCTTGGAATATGGCACGTGAGTGAATGGCTGAAGAGAGATTTGGCTTAACCATTCTACGGCCGGGTGGAATGTGGTAGTCCCATCTTCGGTTGGCTCATTGCATTCATTAGTGAGAAATCCATACCCTTGAATTTCATGTGTAAAGGTATTGATGTATTTATGGGTTTGATGGCTGATATGTTTATTGCATTTCTATTCCTATTATGCTGGTAATATGCACATTTTATGACAACAACTATCTATGGATCTCAACATGTTTTTACTTGTATGTGAATGGATAATGTGTCTATGACCAAATAGATGATAATGCACCAAATGGCATGGGAAACAATGGTTCATAACTATTCTCAGTTAAATATGAGATCCCTACACTTAACTTTGTTATTTACACCTGTAGATTACATGTCGATGATATGTTTGACGAAATGCCTGTCATGGCAAGTTGGGATCCAGTCAAGGTCTTGAACAATTATTTGCTTTAGTACTTTCATTTCCATGTTACTTTACTGATTGGAAGAGATGGATCAATTTTGGGCAGTGTCCAGGGCTTTGGGCCTGAGAAAGTGGCTCAAATCCTAGAGTCATTGGCACAACACTAATAATTTTCGTCCATAATCGCTGAAGGCAGGCTTCTGAGAGCAACTTTATGTTGTTGGTCTCTCCCTTTCCCATAGCATGAGAACGACTATGGCCCAAGAGACCTAAAACAACAATGAGACCGAGGGATAGGCTATTTGAGTGGCTAACTTGTCCTCTAAGGGTTTTGTTGATGATGTTGGATGTCTGTATGGTGCGTTTCCGTTGGTTCCACTTCCTTAATGTGATTTAGGAGGTTGAATCATATCATAGTGGCCTCTCGTCACATGTTTACCCCGACATGCCGAATGCTTGGGTAGATGTGAGAGGAGGGTGTTACACCATAAACCATAGTGATTCCAACTCTACGATCTAGAAATCACTAACACCAACCAGATCGGTCTCTACTTAAGCTATCAAGGGCTTTAGGAACTAGTAACTCAACCCATAACCTTCCAGGGCTCCAGAGTATTTATCCAACCTATCTCCAAGGACTAGTAACTCAACCCACCAAGGGCTCCAAAGCGTTTGTTCCAACCTAGGCTCCTGGACTAGTAACTCAACCCAAGTTATTCTAGGGCTTCTAGAGCGTTTGTTCCAACCCACATCCATAAGGAACATGAGCACCAAGTAGAAAAACAATAAGTGGAAAAACCCACAACACCATTGCTATCTAGGAAGTGGCAAGGCAAGGCTAAAACCACTATAAAGTTAGGAAAATCTTCATGTCAATGACATCACATAACCAAAAAATCACATGCATGTACCATGCATACAGAAATAAACAAGGAAATCACACATGCAATCTGTTACTTGCAAAGCAATCGAGTTGTAGTTATTGATCCAACACTCTCCTCACACTTTCTAGCTTCCTTTGCCTTCTTTCTCCAAATCCAATGTATGCCAAAGTGCTCCAAGAATGCTCTAAGTGCACAAGAGTATGAGATAGAAAAGCTAAACTGACAAAAGTTGCAATGACCAAAAGTTAGCGACTGATCCTCATAAGCCTTTTTATAATTGATGTCTCTATTTTCTTCATTTTCCTCTATTTTTCTTAGCATGCAAATTTATGTCTCTTCACCTTCCTTTTCTCCTATTTCCCTTTATTTCATAAATAAAATGCCAATTATTGCCAATGCCTTTGCCAATTTCCATAGCCATAAATAAACCGAAAGTGATCCCCACTATAATATATGCCCACCATTCAACTTGGAATATGTGTGCCATGACCTTGGTCTTGTATTTTTTTTTTACATGGAAAATCAACCAGGGTTGTTACATAAGGCCACAATCCATGGACTGTCCATACATGCCTTAACCCACTACACAATGTTATTATTAAACCCATATTTAAATAGATCAACATGAAGAAATGATTACCTTACTAATCAAATTCATTCACCATGTCTATCTTAATAATCATACCTATGTCTTTATTATCTTTCTTAGAGTGTATTACTTCTTGGACCACATTTGTTCTATCCATTATTTATATTTTCTACATAAAGGCACCCTAATTATTGGAGATTATCACGGGGAGAATGTTCTTGAGCATGTTTGCCATAATTTTAGTAGGATTTTATGAGATGCAATATGTAAGGAAAAATGGCTAAATCTAGAGAAAGGTAGGAGGAGTTCATACTGCCCCCAATTTTATGTTTCTTCCAGACATGTGGGAGCATATGCTTCAAGTCAAATTTAATGATCTCCCAACAAGCCCCAAAAAAGTGAATGGAGAAACTATTTGGCCTTGGAGATTTGTTAGGGGCAAGTCCCAAAATGGTCTTAACAAGTTCTCCTTCCTCAATTTCATTGTCTAATTTTGCATTCTTAGCTTCGTAAATTAGATGATGCATATTTCAAGCATGATAGTAGTGGAGATAGGATTTGTCTCTTCCTATTCTATATATTAGGCTTTAAAATTGTTTTTAGCAGCCTCTTGAATTACTAGGAAATATCTCACACTTGAGCCAACTTCTAATGATATTTCTTTGACATTGTTGTTCTAAACTCTTCCTTTGGCGTGCTGATGAAAGAGGGAAGTATTCTTATCACCAAACTATATACATGAAATCTGAGACTTTGGAAGACATATCACTTCCTCCCATGCAAATACTTTACGAAGCTTACTACAAAGGGCCCTCCCCTCTATGTGATGATGTTTGGTGATGCCTTTCTTTTCCATTCTCACTTGGAGATCTTCAAGTTTAGATTGAATTATTTTTTTTCTTTCTCCAATGATACATATAAGATATTTGCCCATTCCTTGAGAATTTTCTTGATTTATTTTAGTTTTTTCTCTCAAATGTCCCAAATAAAGTAGGGCAATCCTACAACCAAATTTTCCACTTCCTTTGAAATAATCTCAAAAACTCTGGAGTTTTCAAGCAAAAAGGGGATAAAATATAAATGGAAGTGGCCAAAAGTCATGGGAGTGGTGGAATTGAAGAGAAATTTACTTATGATAAGAGATAAATGATAGGATGATCCTACAAATTACGATGTTGTCACTTAAGAAAAGGTCAATTTGAATGAGGAATCAATCCAATTTGGTAGCATTGTAACCTAATTCTTCTATTTACCAAGCGTATTTCCCTTTTACAGGTTTGACATATACTAAATCCCAATCCATCATAATATCCTCCATATTTTCTCTAAAAGGGTCATTGACATTACTATAAGCTCTTTTTTCTTTACTATTCAAAACCACATTAGAATTCCTAGCCACAACGTTGTTCTTAATGACTTTTAAATCCTGTGGAGAAAACAAAAAATCTTCTTTTTCCTTGTAAAAAGTAAGCACATATCCATTAAAAATATAATATAGGATATGTATGTTCTAACCCACAATATAAATGAAGGCCCAACAATGTGTTTGATGATAAAATTCCAACTGGAATGAAGAGTCATCCCAAAGAGTACAAATACCTCTAAATGCTCCTCTAAATACCTCCACACCCTTTCCACTATATTTTGTCACGATTAAGCATTTTTGTTGTCTCTAGCTTGGTCTCTTAGAGGAGGAGGATAGTTGGATTTTTAGAGTTTGTCAAGTCTCTCATTCTATCTTCTTCTTAACCTTGCTTCCCATTCCTATAAAATTCCAAGTGATGATATTCATTATTTGATGTGAGAGGTTTTATGGCCTCTACTCCACAAGGAAGCGATGAAATTTGGGTCTTTAGCACTTTAAGCTCTAAATCCTACTAAATTTGTTGTGGTTGTTTGAATACCCAAAACTTTCTCCTTGTTTGTTGTTTCTTCCCTTTTTTCTTTTGCTAGTTTTTTAACCAATTATTTGGGTTGTCTCTCTTCTTCCTCCTTCTCCATTTGTGTCAATCTTTCTTTCTTATTGAGACGCCATAGAAAAGTTGAGATTTATATGATATAGGATCAATTTGCTCTTATCAATTTTGAAGGAGGTCTTCATCGGTTGATAAAGAAGTGTTAGCTTTTGACTCTAAAAAGTGGGCATTTTGGGAAGAAAGAGAGACGAGGGCACCTTAATTAAGGAAGCAACCACTTCCACAAATAAAATGGGTTCTTCCTGAGAAAGGATGTTAATCTCGTTCACTGATGATACAACTTTGTCTTCTTGAGGGTTGTGATTGGAGATACAAAAAGCTTCCTTGGATTGGTGTCGTAGAGGTAGGTTTTGGCATCATTAAAGTAGCCCGATTCTTGATTGTGGCTTGTTTTCGACCGATAGGTGCCATTTGGGTTGAAAGATGAATGAGTTAGATTTGATGCATTCAAGTTGGTTTGTTGTTTTGAACTCATTTTTTAAATACTCTCCATTGATCTTCTTTATTAGAAATAACTTGGGATTAATGAATATTTTTCTTGTAGTCCTTCACAAAATGTCTGTATTCATGATAGGTATTGCACTTGAACGACAATCATTCATAATCCAATTTTTGGACATGTTTCTATTGATCTAAGGTAGGGAGAATCACTTCTAGTAGTTCTTTATCTAGATCTACCTCAACACGGATCTTAATGTAACCAAACATACCATCCCAAGGTTTATATTTGTTTATGTATTTGCCCAGAGCATTGCTATTACTCCTGAGTCATTGTTCCAACACTAAAGAGGCAAGTGAGGTAGATGAACCTAAATCATAACAACAAAAGGGGCATCTAGCTTTGGATTTAAATTGAGAGCCCATATATTCATGTACATTCCTATGATACCAAAGAAATATGGGCCATTTCTAAAGATTAGATCCCCATCCTCCTCAAATTCAAACAAAAGAACATAAAACCCTCTACCAAAGAAGTGATGAATGAGCTTGCCTTTGATTAGGGCCTACAATTCTTATGAGCTTGATGGCCATAAATACAAGTGAGGGCCAAATCCTAATGAATTGACCAATTGAGCCTCTTTCATCTAATGCAAGAGCCATATGCCAAGAGGAAGACATAGGAACAATAATCTCTGAGACTGTATCTATTTCCTCGACGAAGCACACTGATTGACACTTCATGGTTTTGCTAAGAGCGAAATGAGGGTAAGGTCAAGGCCATTGTATCTATAGGGGAAGGGAAACCCCCTCCATGGTTTGGATCCATTGCTTGTGTCGACTACATAAAGCGAACAATAAATCACATAAATCCTAGTAACTCTTTTGAGTCTAGTGAGAGCAACAATTTAGAAAATTCTAATCATAGCTATAGATATTGATATGCAAAGACATCCAACATATTATTGGTGTTTGCAAATACTCTCAACCTCAGATGTTAAGAGAGACCACTCTTTTAATAATTTCCAAAAAGCCTTTGAATAAGTTTAATCTTGTATTTTTATATATGCTATCTCCTTATGTCCTTATAACTCTGTATTGAGCAAAGACTTAATGTATTCTCTTCCCTCTTTTTTGGTCTCTTTATTCACCCCTTTTGCTTTTTTTATGCCTTCTTTTACTAGCTTCATTAATTGAGTTTAGTCATATGTTGATATTAGTATATAATTAAATTAACTAAAGTGATAAAATGTCCCATTCATAAAGGCCTTTTCGACCTCGCAAAAATACATTCAATTATTTAGATTAAACCATACAACATTGTTTTTAAGACATTTTGTTTTTAAATATAATAATATATAATTAAGAGTTAATATCCTCTACTATGTTTATTATCAATTTTGTTTTAAATATAATAATATATAATTAAGAGTTAATTATCTCTCTCACATATTATCTTTATTGTGAGTCCATTACCAAAATGATTATTAATTATTATTGTTATTATAACCATACAATTAGTTAAAACATTTTAAATTAAAATATAGTTATAATACATCTAAAATTTATAAACATTACACTATCCTCTAAGTTTGAAACTTTGTTATTTAGTAAAACATTCTAAATCTTTATAATATTTGTGATTTGATGTTTTATTATATTTAAAAATATTTTAATAGTTTTATAAATAATATTTTATTTATAGATTTTATATATTTTATTTATTCATAATTAGGTTCAAGAATGATGGATAAATTCAAATTAAATGTCGGCCTGGAGTATGTCGTAAAACTGCTTCTGCTTGGCTAAGAGCTCGTCTTCCTCGAACGTAAGGAAACAGGTTAACGGCCCAAGACCCAGAGGCATCTGGCAGGAGTGAAAGCCTGCTCCCTTACGGACCACCAACGGGTTATTACAGGTGGCGTGGTTTTCCTTGATAACGGTAATGAGTCAAACCAACATTCGTGGATAGCAGCAAGAGATGGCTGTCCTCAGTGTTGGTTTGACACCTGAGTTTGATAGGTTTTGCCACATTCCGAAAAAAAAATAAAATTCAAATTAAATGAATTTGAAAATATTATATTTAATATTAAATTATTATTAAATTGATTTGAATTTAAAACATTTATAAAACTAGTACAACTATATTAAAAATATTAATGTGGTTGACATCGCTAAAGTTTTATTTGTATTTTCCATCAATAATATATCACAAAAAATTATTATAACACAATTATTTATTATTAACTATTGCAACACCAATATTATTATTAATTTTGATTTTACTTAACCTTTAAGAATTTCCGGTCTTGATAAAAAACAAAGTGTTAAAGAGTTTCTATCCTTTACAATCAAGATATAAGATATATATATTTTTTAAATTAGATATGCTTTGAAAATCCCTAAGAATTGGGGGCATTAGACCAACATCCCTTGAAAATTAATTAGGCATAATTAAATATAAAAATAAAAAATTTAATAGGACCCTGTTTTGAGAATAATTTCGGCAAACTCATAAGAAATCATTTGTCGACGCTTTCGAACATTACATAGAATCATTTGTTTGCTTTTTTGGTCGAAAGCGTCGACAAATGATTTTCTTATGTGATTTTGCCGAAATTATTCTCATAAACAAGATTATGGATCACAAACCTCTGAATTACTTTAAATTAAAATAAAAACTTCACCTAAACATTTAATTACTTAAATAATATTATAAAAATAAAATAAAAAAATAAATCTAACATTTATTTACTACCAAGAAACAGAAATGGAAGTTGAAAGTCTATATCGCATTAATTTAATACTATAAATTTGAAAGGTCAAGCTCATTGTAGATAAAATAAAATTTTATTGCATTGTATATTTTATATATGTTTCATACCTGTAATATTTCCTAAAAGACCAGACCAACTCTGACCCATGAAAATAATCACAATTTCCTTTCACATGGGAAAATAAAAAACACCTTAATTTAATTCAAGGTTTAGATAGCTAAACACTATTTATGATTGTTTGGAACCTAAACACATGCTTACAAAGAAGGAGAATATTTTTAGGAGAGTATAACGACAAAATGGAGAATCATCACCACAAAATTCAAAAAAAGGGAGAAGCCATTGCCAAATTGAAAATGCCTGTGATTATAGTCGGAGGTTGGGTGGTGGTAGTTGACATCATACTTACTACAATTGTGTATACATACCAATTATACAAAACAAATATGTATTTTAATACCATTGAAATACGAGAATATAATCCAAACAAATATGATTGTCATACAAAAATTCAACCAATCCAATAAAATGTGCTCAACTATATGTTGATTATGTATATATATATATCCAAATACAACTACATATATTCAGTGTATATAAATAGAACTTATAAGGGCCAAATACTTGCTCAAAGGTTTCAGAGTTGGTCTCAATCAAACAAAGAGGGGATGGAAATGCTAAAGGACATTTGATTCCTGCAAGTGGAGCACATCTCTTGGGTAAGCATGGCGTCACCGATAGACCCACACAAAAATCATGAAAGAAAGAAGACTTAAATAACTAAGCATACACGTTATATGAGAGGAAAGCCTAATTTTAGTTGAGGGAAAAACCTGACTCCTCCATCTGCATTTGCACTATCCTTGCCTCTGAGGTTTCCAAAGGCCAAAGCCCCAGCCAAGTAACCTCTTGACTTTAACCAAATGCCTTTGTGGAATCCAAAGGCCAAAGCCCCAGCCAAGTAACCTCTTGACTTTAACCAAATCAACAATCCCACACCAACACCTAGATTGCAGGCTTTCGTGTCATCTATATAGTTAATAAATATCACATGGAAGACAGGACTTTGAGATTTAAAGAGCGATATTTACGATGGTGTGATAGCCCTTTTTCCCCACGCCATATATAAAGTGCTCATTCGTTCTTTCCCAACTGCTCTTCTTTTCTGTGCTTGTCTGTCTCCGGAGTTGAATTTTTGTTGTGGGCGCATGGAGACAACCATAGCGAGATGCTGGGCAAATCCTCCATGCCCACAAACATCACTATACAGCTATTCCCATGCCCATGGATTGACATATAGCAATAACAGAGGTGTGTCCAAATATTTTTCTACCAGATTTCTGAGGTCCTTGGATGCAAATAAGCTCAGCTGTGCAAATTCCGCCTCAAATGGGTGGCGCCTCAGAGCTGTGTTGACGCAGCAGGATGGTAATTTCTGTTGTTTGAACTTCAATAATGCTCCTTCTGTTTGGGCCTCTGCTCTTTTTTCCAGGATGTCACACATACGACCACGCCATAGGTTGTTTGAATGATTTAGAGACTGTGATATGTTGCAGGTGTGGTTTCTGCTGCAGCCCCCCCAACGACAGAGAAAGCGAAGGAATCTGGGTTTCCCCTTAGACCTACAGAGGGTGTTGTTGACGGGTCTGCCACCTCCCCCAGGGAAGGGATAGAGTCCACTGTTAGCATCACGGTTGTTGGAGCCTCGGGTGACCTTGCCAAAAAGAAAATCTTCCCTGCACTCTTTGCTCTCTATTATGAAGACTGCCTGCCCAAGGTATGGAAACTTGTCATGATTTGAATTAATTCATTTATCGTTTTTTTGGGTTGGGATGTGCGTCCTTTAGACTCAAGTGCAGCATTGCAACTGCCCCGAAGAGGTCAACCACCACAACTAACCATACTTGCACCTGGGGCTAACTGCTTCTTCGTGTCTCCTGGGGAATTGAACCTTGGTGGGTTGCCTGACATGCCACCATCTTCATGAAAAAACCATGATCTCATTGGCTAATTTATACATTTAATAAAAGCACTTCGAATATTGCACACTATTGTAAAATAGATCCATCTTCTGTGAAATTTCAGTAGTCTAGTCAACACCATCTCAATTATAAGGATAATGCTTTTGATTACCAGCAAAGTTAGGACGAGAACCATTGGATGAGGAACAGTAGCCTTCTCCTTCAATAGTTGCTTGCACTTGCTAATCACATGCCCTGTATTTGTGCTGTGGCAGCATTTTACCATATTTGGTTATGCCCGGAGTAAGATGATTGATGCAGAATTACGCAAGATGATCAGTGGTAAACTGACTTGCAGGATTGATAAGAGGTAAATAGATAAAGATAACCACAGAATTTCTAGAATTCTTCATTTAATTCTGAGCTTATGGTGGTCTCCTCCTCGAGTAGAAGTAAAATCCAATTGTGCAGGTATGAACTAGACATTTATTTTACAGGCAATTAACTATTGAGGAAATTACTGGTTTATTGAATTGTAAATGCTAGTGACATGTTGCCCTGCTGACCAGGGCAAATTGTGAAGACAAAATGGATCAGTTTCTACAGCGCTGCTTTTACCATTCAGGTCAATACGACTCGGAGGACGACTTCAAAGAGCTAGACAAAAAATTGAAGGAACATGAGGTAGCAAATCATGCCAAGTATGTTTTGAGAAGTTCTTAATCTTAATTTCCTAATTGTCTCCTTACTTTGACTTGCTTTTCTCTTTGGAGAGCAATATCCCAAATTACATGTTTTGCTTTCTGAGGTCAGAGTCTCAGGCTCTTTGATGCGACTGTTAATCTTGATAGACTCATTAATATATCATGTATTCTTTATTCTTCACCTTTTCTCTCCCATGAATATGTGAGTTTAGGTTGCAAGTTGGTTGCTTTCTTCAGGGAAAACGTAACTTGGATACAAGTGTGGATACAAGTTGGATATAAATCAGTAAAAAAAGAACTCTGCCAATTGGAAAATAATTGCACATAAATATTCATAAACACCGCTAGATAAAAAAGTGATTATTGAAATGAGAACCCTGTGTCAAGGCTGTCAAAAGGGGATGAAAGAGAACCAATAGCTTCAATAGACAGAACTATGACTATAGGGTAAGATCTATTGTTGGGATAGTTTTTCTCAAACACAATGGAAGGCATATCCAAATGTGGAGGCAGATCCATATAGTCAGGCCCAGGAAGGAGGCTTACAGGAAACAACATGAAGGAATTGTAGAGACAAAAGAGAGATTTGGGACTCTGAGGGAAACAAGTAAAACAGAAACATGAGCAATTTGATATGCTTTTCTTGTATAAAACAACTAGAGCTGGATTGATGTACATTGTGCACAAGAATTTTTCTATCTGTGCTTAAGAAGGGGAATTGGAAAGTGTTTACAAGGAGCAGGAACCTAATAGGAATACACTGGGAGATTAGTTAATGAGAACAATCAATTGTTAAGGGTGCAGACCAACAGTGGGGGGGAACATGTTGATGTATCATATATGTGGCACATGCATGGGAAGAGAGATCAAGCACCACTTCCATATAATTAATAGAGGAGAAATCAATTTAATGTTCAAAAACCTGGGATAATGATGCACACAGAATTGCATTGGTCAGTCTACAGTCAACGCAAGGAGGTGTCGATCTTGTAGAAATAGAAAACATCAAAGAATTAATAGTATCCGACTTCTTACTTCGCAGATAAAAAGGAGGCAATCAGTATTCCAGGGTTGCAACACCCAAAGGAGTTGATTGGCACTCTAACGCACAAAAGGTAGTCAGGTTACTTTTTGCTTGCATACATAGCTACATCATATTGTCAAATTTCAGTGAAGAGGGAAGTTCACGTATCTATACCTTAACCCTAAGATAACTAAATTATATTTTCAGTGTTAGGTGTTTGCAATCAGCTGAACTTCAGCAAAATTGTTAGCTTACGTAATGATACAAGTGTTTTTTAGTTTTTAAGTAACTATGCTGAGCCTAGGCTGGGGCCAGCCCATCTATTGGATGGAAGAATGATCTACCCACAATGGGATGCTATCACCAGAACTGTGCGAAGCTCGGTTGAGCTTGGACGCCCCTTATCATTGTTTAATTACCTGGAAAGTGGCTTTCATCCTCAACCCCTCCCCATGAAGTTTGAACCTGAGAGCTGGTGGGGACTAAACCCCACTCAAACCAACTGGTCTACACCTCATGGGTATGACTTTGACAAGTGTTAACTCTCTATTTAGGGCGATGGAGGGAATCATCAGTTAACACAACAATTTAGCCAAGGGTTATGGAACTTGGTATGGAAGCACAGGGAGGCTTGTGTTATGATTCAAATTTGAATTGTGCTCTTATAATTGAAATCTGAAATCTCGAGCTATATCTGAAAATTGAAACCTTAACAAATGGAAAATCTGGAACTACTAGGGAACTAACAGCAGTGAAATCCTCGTCTGATTAAGAGTCTAATGACAGAGAGTTGAACAATAGGAACAACAGTACCACAAATTTCTGACAAAATGCTTTGAACTGAACAAGTTTGAAGAACAGAAGTAAATTCTAGCAGAAAAACGTTTCTATCTGAATATCATATAAACCAGAAAATAAGTATAGTGGATAAATTTTTTCCTGAGAAAGTATGGATGCCAACTCAGGCCAAATCCAAGGTGGTATTGATGCTACTCTTAGCCCCAAATAGTCTCTTCCAGACTACTGCCAATAACACATTTCATTAAAAGACCCATAATCTAATGCCCCAAAACCATTTTATATCTAGTGATTCCACTAAAAGTTCTTTGCCTTTGTGTGTGGGATAACTAGATTTTACATAAAGCTCTGTTAACTAACAGAAAAGTACAATTAACTGACATAAAATTTATCTTTAATATGAAGTGTGTTAACTAACAAAAATAAATAAATGAACCCCATAAAATTCAAATGACATACACAAAGTAACAATTGCTAATGACTTAAGCAGTCATCTCTAAACATTGTAGCAACACCCTGCCATGCATTTGAATTGCTTTTCCCCAAAGCAATTATGGTGTTGGACATTGCAATATTTCAGGTCCTTCCCATATAACATTCTTGTTGAGAAGTATAGCTTGGATAGGGACTTCCGTATAGGTTTAGTGTGAATGTATTGGGAGTAGTATGAGATATTTTGAAAAGTAACTCTTTTTTGTAATTTACTCTAGGAAAAGTGAAAAGTCTTATTATTTTGTACAACACACAACAAAATAGGGTTGTAGAGGGGATGAATTGATGCATCATAGGGGCTGGTAAGGCCATGATTTATGACTAAGACTTCTTGATGTTTCTTTGGGTGGAAGATGCAACATGACAGTCTACATCCAAAACATGTGTCCTCATAGGATCTTGGAGGACAAGACACTAGAGGAAGCATTTACTGGTGTGAAGCCAGAGGTAGTCATTTCCACTTCTTTGGATGTCTAGTTTATATCCATCTACTGGTGGAGAAGAGGACCAAGTTGTAGCCCTTTAGTAGAAAGGGTTTATTTGTTAGGTTACAATGAGACTTCAAAGGCCTACGGGGTCTATACTTCAGCATAGAGGAAGATAGTAGTGAAGAAGGATGTAAATTTTGAGGAAAACCTTGCATCTAGGAAATCTCATGAACCTATTCCAATGAGGAAGGTTGAGGAGCAGAAAGCTTCGAAGGTTGAGCCAGGGTGATAAGTGACTTCCAACATAAGACAATAGCCTTCAGGTGAAGAGGAGGAAACATCCGCTCCTTTTAGTTTTGTTAGGGGATCTTGATGGTTCATTCAAACATTGAAGGATGCTTTGAATTATTTTAAAACTACTAGGAGAACATTTAGAGAGAATAGACCTCCAAAGAAGTTTCCAAACAACATGGCATTGATGAGTAGCATCAAAATTGACATGTATGGTGGGATGCCATGGTGGGGGAGTACACCTCCATCATAAAGAATTATGTTTATGATAGTGTCAATGTCGAAGGGGAAGTTAGTAGTGAGTTCTAGGTGGTTGTACAAAATTAAGCATACAACATGTGGCATCACTGAGAAGTTCAAGGCGAGGTTCATGGCAAGAGGGTTCTCCTAGGCGAGGTTCATGGCAAGAGGGTTCTCCTAGGCGAGGTTCATGGCAAGAGGGTTCTCCTAGAAAGATGTAGTGGACTATGAGGAGACATTTTCTCTAGTGGCTAGGTACACTTCCATTAGAGTAGTTATGTCCTTAGTTTCATTAATGGGATGTAGGATACATTAGATGGATATGAAGACAACTTTCCTTAATGGAATCATTGAGGAAGAAGTGTCCATAAAGCAACCTTAGGATTTTGAGGCAAATGGGAAGGTATCCCATGTTTTCAGGCTTAAGAAAGCCTTGGATGGACTCAAGTAAACATCAAAAGCGTGATATTTTGGGAGAGGTGGTTACTTGCAGAGTATAGATTTCACCAAAAGTGAAGCAAATATATTTGTTGGGATTGATGTACTTATTTTTGTTGTTGTATGTAGATGACTTGTTTCTTATAGTTGCAGAGAAACTCATTGTAGGGTGTAAAGCAGATATGGATGCCGAGTTTGAGATGAAAAAAATTGGCATGATGCATTATTTCCTGGGTTTGGGGCTTTGGTGGAGATTAGGGGAGATATTCCTTTGGTAGAATGTTGTGGCACTTAGCTTAGTAGAGGCCAAATACATGATAACTATTATTGCTAGTTGTGGGGCCATCCGACTTCACAAGTTACTTGCAGGATTGTTTGATAAAGAGTTGGATCCCTTGTTTGGATTACGAACATAGTTGAGGCTAGAAATGCAATATTATATTAACCATATCTTAAAGAGTCAAAAAACTTTGGGAAAATTTAAATATTCCTTTCCATGCCTTAGTATATGTCCTTACGCCAATATTTCTTTATTTATTTATTTTCCCGATGAAAGAAATTAGCCTCCCTCCCAGCCGAGGGCATGAGTGAGGTTGCTTAAGAGTTCACAAGACTCAAAGCCAATCACAACAATATTTATCAAGGCATTATAGCTTATCATGTCACTAGTGGGGATTTGAACCTGAGTGGAGAAGATAATAGCCATTTCTCCCAACCACCTGAGATAACGCCAATTGACTCCGTACACCAATATATTATTCTACATTGTGGCTGAATTATAGATAAAACATATAAAATGTGTGACAACTTTCTATAGGAGGCTAGCCACTAGATTGGAGGATGGAACATTTGAAGGTTGATCTTTTTATAGATGATCTTGAGGTTGATCGTGCTGAGATGCGAATCCCATCTACTATCATTGTCATAGGGCTCTAGCAGTGCTTGCTTTAGGTTCTGTTGCTCAACCTCCACATTTGTGTCGGGGTTGTGTAGCGCATGGTGTTGCTCAGGTTGAGCATATTCTTAGACCAGGGGAATGAGAACAAAAGTTTGTTGTGGCAAGAGGAAGGAAAAATAAGTAGTATAATAATTGTCTCTCTTTTCATTTTTTTTACTTGATAGATTTCAACACAATTTAGTGTTTAAGTCTTGACACTTAAGTTTTTAATACCCATTTTGTAAATTAGGGACACGACGTACTTTGTGAACACAAATGTTTGGCATGTTCCCCACCAAAATGGGTAACCCTATAGGAGAAAAATTTTCTTCTATTCTTCACATCTACTCGACCAGCCATGCAAACTCCTGACAACCATCACTAGCTAATGACGTGCCATTTTATCTCCACCACCTGCGTCAGTCATATGCTTCTGACTCATCTGGCAAGAGCACATGGATGAAGTTGGGTTCCTGATCAAAAGGTACTTTATTCATTTTGGAATCAGGTGCTTTTGCTTGTTTGTATTTGGGCATTTGATATGGATTTTGGGTGACCTGGAAGAAAGAGGGGTTTTGATTGTGATCTTGTTCCCTCACTTTAAATGGGGGGTTAATCTTTGATCCTAGTGTAGTGGGACCTCCCCTAATGGCCTAATGGGCATAGGAGGGGCACTACTCAGGAAGCCCTGATTGAGATAGCATAGTTCCATCTATACCTATTCCATATTTACCAATTTCTATCTTACATTTTAAGCCCATATTCCACCTTCATTCTTCGGGTTCAACTGACCATTGGTTCTCTGGGATTTGGTACCCATACATCCTCATACCTGGGAAAGTAAAAATGACATTCTCCGTAATCTTCAATTTCTTCCTTTTACTTAAATTTTTAACATTACCATGAAATGACTCAAAATGTTTGAGAGTGGTTCCGACCTCATTGGATTTCATATGGAGAAAGTAGAATTTTAGATCTCATTCAAAATCCAATAGACTTATCAGTTTTTTAGAATTTCAGGATTGGGGGGATTGCAGTGTTTCCATTGGTTTTGTCATGTATTAGGGTTGGAACTCGTATTTAATCAAGAGCACCAATCACTCTATGTTCCTTGATGTTAGTGACATTGGTTGTCGAACTCCTCTATCATGACCCTACTAAAAATGTACCCATCACTCAAACAAAATCTTGACTTGACATGCTATGTTTTTCTATCTAATGTTAATGCTTAGAGAGTGATATTAATAACAAAGATCACTATACAGATCTAGAGGTAATGACAAAGATACCTTTGGATATTAATGCTTAGAGGGTGATATTAATGACAAAGATCTTGATTTTCCAACAAGACTAAAAAATTAGATATTTCTCGTGGCGGCAAGAGGCCCAAGCATTAGCAATAGATAATAAATTTACTTGTCTTTTCTAGTTTCTAGTAGTTTTTATAACTGTTGACTCTTTCATATTTATTATGATATCTTTTGTAAACAATATATGACAATTTAAGTTCGAAGTTTGAAGTTGGCAATTATAACTCATTGGTAATGAATTATGAATATGATGCTTCGTGAAAGTTGTTTCATTTCATTTCATTTTATAACATTTCATTTCATGTTAGATATTATTTGTTGTAATGGTTACACTTAGCTTACAAGTACAACTTTGGTGATCAATGATGATAAATGTTATATATTGAATTTTGAAAGCTTGGAACTTTAAGATTGATGAATCATGAGACTCAACATGTTGTATGAAGATTCTAACTTCTAGATGATTGTTGTTATATGGTTCAATCTATGTTTTTTATGCTTTTATATCTAATTCATCATTCTACATGCTTTTGTTGATATATATGCATCAAAATATAAAAAATATATATGTTATACAAAAATTCGCTCCCTGAATTGCCCCCAAACCAGGAGCTTCTGAAAATGTTGCTCTCACTCCTGCTCCTGCTCCCAAGTAACCTTGGATGCAACTAAAATAAAAGAAAATAGCATATCATGGCCACAAAATAAAATAAAAAGAATATCAAAATGCAAAATATGGCGAGGACATACACATTAACACGTGGGCTAAAGCCTAGCATGAGCCCTAACTCACTCCTTATGGCCATCACCTGGTTCCTAAGCACATGTCGCTCCCTCACATCATAAAAAGGAACCCTTGCATGCCCCAACCTCGATGAGCAATGAAATGACTCATCCATAAGGGGTAATACAACTGCAATATCATTCAAAGCAAGCTTTAACCCTTTGAGCTATGAGCAGTAATATAAGGAAAGATCAAGCAAAAGTAAAAGGCGCACAAGAGGGGTGGAAAAACAAAGGTCGAGTTGGCAACTCATGCGTCCACGATTGCTCTCTCCTCACATCTATACACTCAGGATGTGGATCCCTATCATGCTGGTCCCTTTGACCATGGCACTTGGCCATGAAGTCGTCTCCCCTCCGTACCATCATTATTATCCACTAACACCTATCAATTGAAGGGTGGACTAAGGAAATGTTACTTCTCCTTAGGGGTTGGAAACACCTAATAGGGTTGTCTTTTAGCCATTCCTACCTAGGGAGGAAACACCATGGTGAGTTCAAGGCCCTAGTTTTGGAATGGAAGCCTTATGTGAAGTATTAAATAACCCTTCACATTCAAGCTTGGTTCGCTTAGACACAATAATGATTATTGTCCCTGATGACTGGTTGCTTTCACTAGACTTTATGTTGTGATTGTCAGGTATTTTAGTAGCCCATGACCTGGGCACCTTACCCACAGATACCAAGGCCTCAGAGAGGTATATTGGCACCCATAGGTGAAGCATTGAGAGCCTTGGGTCTTTGAGTAGTAGCTACACATCACACCTACCCTTGGGCAACTCTTGCACCTAGGACGTTCTGCCCCTTTCCACTACATTTGATGATTCTTCAGGATGACACACCTGGACCCAACATGCCCCTAGGCCAACCTAGCACCATATGAGGGATGGCAGCTAATTCAGGGGCCAAATGAGGGATGGCAGTGAATTTAGGTGCCAAATGAGGATGGTCTCACCTATGCCCATTGGGCCATTAGGGGAGGTCCCACTACACTAGGATCAAAGATTAACCCCCCATTTAAAGTGAGGGAACAAGATCATAGTCAAAACCCCTCTTTCTTCCAGGTCACCCCATAATCCATATCAAATGCCCAAATACAAACAAGCAAAAGCACCTGATTGCAATAATTAATATTTTAATGGAGTCCCTAAGTCTAAACTTAGGGAAAATAAAATATTAATGTGTATTAATATGAATCTGTGTTAGAATGGTCTAAAAGACACGGATCAAGCCATATGTAATCTTAGCCGTTTGATTAGAGACTTAATCTCGGCTGTTGAGATGTCAACAGGAAAAATATAAGAGGAGGCTTGAGGGTCACTTGGAGAGCACACCAGAGTGATCAGTCATTCTATTCTCTAGAGTGGGGTTTGCTAAGAGAGATAGAATCAGTGATCAGGAGAGCAGTTGAGAGGCATTGAGTACAGAGAAACAGAGAAGGCAAAGATTGTGCTGGGAGAGCAGCGCAGCAGCTAAGGAGAGTGATGTAGAGCCGACAAGGGCTTAAGCAAGGCCACGCAGAGCACCAGAGGGGCCAGCGTAGCTAATGCAGAGGCTCCCAGAGCTGATGCAAGGCCTCTTGGGGCTGACGCAGGCTAAGGAAAGTTGACGCAAGGCCAGCACTGGGCTAGGAGAGGCTGACGTAGTCCAGATTGGGCAGACGCTGGGGTTGCAGAGCAATTTTGTGCTGAGGAACTGCGGGACGGATTTTTTGAGGTTTCAGCGAGGAGATTTCTCTCAAATTGTGAGGTATAGTTGCTAAGGAAATTCTCTGTTGGGTAGGCCAGTTTCGGCACCCGATTGTACTCTGATATTGCTTAATAAGGAAACCCTTGGATAGCTGCATCGGTTTTCCCACATTAGGTTTTTCCGGGGACATTGGTCCAAAAATAATGGTGTCATGTGGTGTGTTTGGTCTTGTTTCTTTTAGTCGCTGATCTGTAATATGTTGAGCATGCACTGGTGTTTATTTTCAGTATTTACTTTGTAAATAACTTGTTAAAGAAAAATAACAAGTAGGTAGGAATAAATCAGAAAAAGTGCATGAAGAGTTTCTAAACTAAGTAAACTTAGAAACTTCAACACCATGTACTCATGTGGCCAAATTTTCCCATTCTCAAGTGTATTCGTCCACATCTCCTTTTTGTTGCAACCTTGTGAGTGCTGAGAAGAATTTTTCTTCCTTGACACCTTGGAACCTTTAAAAAAACACATTTTTGAATTTTCTCCAACTGATTGCAAGTGTCGTCTTTTTCCACCACATATACCAATTATATGCTTCACTTTCCATTTGCATGGAAGCATGCTTGATCTTTTCGTCATCATTGTTAATACTGTAAATCTTGAAATATTCTTCTACTTTTTTGAACCAAGTAATGTTGCATTTTTTGTTATCGTCAAATTTGGATAGCGCAAGTTTCGCTCTTCGTTGATATGTAGATATTGACGGGGTGAAGAAAGGGTGTTGATTTGGAAACGACATATTGGTGTATGGATTCCAAAGCTTCCTATTTTGAACATTCATGTTACTATTTTCTTGATTAAGCGTGGAAGATGTCTTTGGAGACTCGGGTTTCTCATGTGAGTCTGGTGATTTTGATGAATCTGGAGAATTGAGATGTTGAGTAGCCTCATTAGTCTCAGGTATTTGATCTGGCGTAATCTTCATGTTGTGACAAATACTGGTCAACATCACCATCACTTGATCCACCTTAACTGAAAGGTCTGCTTGATCCTTTTTAAATTCATTCTTGTTTTGCTTGAGCTGATTTTCTATTCTCTTTGTTGTCTCCTGGAGCGCTTCAATTTTTTCGCCCTATTCGGTCACCTTAGTCTCAAGGTCTAACAATCTTTTGTTAAAATCGGTGATCGACATTGATGAAGCCATTGATCTGGTATGTGGCAGAGTATACTTATCCAATTTAACTTTTTTTTCTTAATTTAACCCTAATATTTTTTAAATATACAATATATATTTAATTAATAATCGAATATCACCGAATATATAATTAAATGATATAATATTTATATAAATATTAATTAAAATTTAATTAAGATTTATATCGTGACTATACAATAAAATTATATATTATGATTGAATTAAAAAAAAGTCGGTTTGTGTGAAGACACAACCGTGGGTCAACAGACACGAGGCAAACGAACGATGGGTGGAAACAACACGGTTTTGGAATGGAGATAGCGGATGTTAACAACGGCAACGATGGAAGGGTCGGTGAAAGTCAAAGGCAGGGAAGCACAACAGTGAGAGTTGAGACGACGGGTTCAGTGTGTGGGCAGCGGAAGGGGCGTTGATGCTGTGGGATTGGGCTCCGGTGACTGTGCCATGGCATTGGTAGATGGACCAGCGGCTTGTGTGGTGGGGACGGTGGATGATGCGACTTCCCGATACGGGTGATGATGATGGCGGACGACAGGGAGAGGCGACAAGGAGAGATGGACAATGGTTGACACTCAGGGGCAGAGGAACAGTCAGCGACACGGTGGATGGAGTGCGGAAGCAGTCGAGTTAAGATGGCAATGAACTGTGCACTGAGGAGCGAACTCGCTCTGATACTAGATGGTGCCAAAATACTCAGCATTAGACAACAACTATCAACAAATTATATATATTTTATTAATGAATGATTGAATGATTTACAGTGAGAGAGGCCCTGGCTTAAATATAGCCCTAGGTGCCTCTTGGTGAATGGGCATGATCTTTGATCATGCCCTTTTGCCTAATTAACTAATAATTATGGATTATTTTTTACATAACAATCAACTTGTAAATCAACAACTGATCCCACAAACAACTTACAAAATAGTTTGAATTACTTTGATTTCGGCCTACCAAACTAGGTTGACTGTCTTGTTTCCCTTACAGTCTTGCCTCTAAGCTTGTTCATTGCCTAGATGAAAATGGTATCCACAGGCCCTTGGAAGTATAGACCAAAACTTCTAGAATTCTTTTGCTTGACTTGTTGCTAATATCTACTTGGTAGTTTGCTATTTTGGACAGTCTGTCCTCTCCTGACTAACTCGATGCACCAGGATCTTAGTTAAGATGTGATTGAACCTGCGTTTGCTTGTTCAAAGGAGCCCTAACCAACTGTGGTGATGCCCTAACCAAGGTGTCATAGAGAAAACTAAATTCAACTGCGATGATGCCCTAAATGTTGCCACAGGGAGGGTTGGTTGAATTGCAGAGATGCCCTAAGGGTTGCTGTAGGGAGAGCTGGTTGAACAACAAAGATGCCCTAAAGGCTGCCGCAAGGAGGATTGGTTCAATCGCAGAGATGCCCTAAAGGCTGTCGTAGGGAGGACTGGTTCAATTGCAGAGATGCCCTAAGGAATGCCACAAGGAGCGCTGGTTTAATCACAAAGATGCCCTAATTGCCGCAGGGAAGATTGGTTCAACTGTAGAGATTCCTTAACCACTCGATTCTTTTGCCAAAAATAAAGAAGATATATCTCAGGGAACTATGCCGAACAACTGATGAGAATAGATGGTTGACTAGGGTGGAATATTTCACCAATGAAATTAGTAGAGAGAAAGGGGATTAGCTAGGGTGGGATCACCTCCACTAAAACTAATCAAGGGAAATAATCTCAGTCATTGATTAAGTTTTAATCTTGGCCATTGGAGTCTTACAATGAGATTATAAGAAGAAGTCGATGGGTAGATGGAGGAATACACTTGTGAGACTTGAGATTGATTTCCTTAGGCAGTTTGATTTCTCTAGAGAGTAGCAACAGTTGCCGAAAGAGTTCGAGCCAAAGAAGGGAAGTAGAGACAGAGAGGGGCAAAGACAGTGAGTCTAGAGGAAGTTTTCTGGTTTCGAAGAGTTAGAAAGAGGAGGTCGAGATTTTTCTGCAGGAAGCAACGCAAGAACTGCGTAGTTGCTTCATAAGAGCAATTCGATCCAGTTGAAGAGGAAGATGTTTTCAGTTCTAGAGGTTGGGAAAGTTTTCCAGAGGGCTGGAGAGGCATTTTCCCAGTCAGTAGCAGGTAGGACAGCTAGATAAGCAATTGATTTAGGCAGAGCGCGTGAGGGACTGCGCTAGGGTGACGCATGGTTTGAACTTTGTGCAGAGCTGGTTGGACGATTAGCTTTTCAGAGATAGTCAAGTGCCGGGATTGCTCAGAGAGGGGGTAATTTCCCTCAGAGAATTTTTGCTAATATTTTTCTTAGATAGATTCCGCCAGTTTGGCGATATTTATTGTACTTAGAATTTGTCACTGCTACTTAATAATAAAAATCCTCAGCTGCTGCACCGGTTTTCCCAAGTTGGGTTTTTCCGGGGACTTTGGACCAAAATAACTGTGTCATAATTTTGTGTGTGTGCTAGTATTTACTCAGTTTCCAATTTATCTTACACATTATTTTTATTTGTGAAGATTGCAGTGTGATTAATTCGTTGTTGCCATAGCAATAAACAGCTAAATTAATTAATAATTAGAAGAATTAATTCCAGTTGCTGCAGAATTTCCAGTAGTGAAATTTTCACATATACGCTATGGGGTTGGATAGGATACTCTGTCCTCCCTTGGGCAATTAATCCATAGGGAACATTACATAAATGTATAAGATTATTCAAGTATCTTAGGTTCAATTGGCTAGTGTGGGAAAGACATCAACATTAAGACTGAGACCCTAACAGAAAACATGTTGTTTTGAGTAGCAAGAATGCTATATGCAACTTTCCAAAGCAAAAGAAATACTATGAGCATTAGAAGTTGGATAGTTATTTTGAGTAGAAACACATAATAAGGTTCTAAAAAGTGTTAATGGGTTTTATCTTTAAGCTTGCTCAAGTTTATAATATATAAGGCTTATGCTTTCCATGTAAAACAATGGAAATTTTATAATATAAATCAAAGTTTTATCTTTTTTTTTTGGTTGGTTGGCTTGACCCATGGGGGATTTGAACCTTGAATTTCATGGTTTACATAATACTTCATAACACGATGATCGCCAATTCTGTGAGCTATAAATCAAAGTTTTATCTTATTTGGATTGCAGATCTACATTGTTCTATTATATGTTTCAGTATACAAGGGACACATTGACTGGAAGATCTGAACGAACTTACAAATATATAATTAGAAGGAATTCTTGGCCAATAGCTTGTCACTATGTTTAATATGCCTTACAAATTGTTAGAAAAAGCTATTGCGGGGACTTATTAAAAGGACATTTCATCATAAAGAATATTATCACAGCACGGGAAAGTCTTGAATGGACCAGGGAGAACAAAACAAAGGGCTTTTTTTCTCAGAGTTGAGTGGGATAAGGTGTGTAATAGAATTAGTGGGATTTTGTTCTAAGAGATGGTTCAGTTGGTTTGACCCTTTGTACTAAGGCATGGCCAAGGAGGTCACAGGATCCATTCCCACTGAGTTCTATGAGGTTACGGACTGATATTGCGATTGGCAGTTAGTACCTGCCTTCCAAACAAACACTCAGGGAAAGGGGGGAAAGCTGTAGAAT
This sequence comes from Pinus taeda, assembly GCA_000404065.3. Classification (NCBI taxonomy): domain Eukaryota; kingdom Viridiplantae; phylum Streptophyta; class Pinopsida; order Pinales; family Pinaceae; genus Pinus; species Pinus taeda. The sequence continues at coordinate 421,604 of APFE030627262.1, forward strand.
GGCGCTGACAAGGTATTGACTCCTCATTATTTGCATAAATGGAGGGTGGGGGAATTGTTTCTTCTGAAAAAGAAGAATCAAGTGCGATTTTACTCTTGATAAATTCTCCTGGATCGGAATTTGGAGCTTATTTATTGAGGCAGTGAAAATTTTCTTTTCAAATGCTTCTTCTAGGGTATATGAGAATAGATTTGTTATCAGCTGAGCTTTTGTTTCACCAATTCATCTTGATGGCAAGCAGTTAATTAATATCCTTTGCCACTTATTCAAGTTTCACTCTATAACTATCTTGCAATTTTGTTGAAGTTACAATGTGGTGCCTAAACATTTCTTTCTATGGCTGCTGGAGCTGTCATGAACGGAAAGATAGAATCTTTCATTACAGGATGCAAGGAATTCCTTGCTTGGTTTAATATGAAATGGAAACTCATTCAACTAAGCCATATCATTCATTATATAGGAATCACATTTTCCATTTATGTTGTTGTAAAGCTTCATGGTTAGAATCTCACTGCAAGATATATTTTCTACTTATCCTACCTCTTTTCTTCTAGTTCCAAATACCAGCAGAAAAAATTTCTTATTCAATGATTTCTTTGGGGTAAGCAATGTGGGAAAAGGGGGTTGCTGTTGATTTCTTGGGACCTTTGCACTTTCACAAATATACTTGCTCAGTGGAATATGATAACAACAAAATGGGTCATCAAGGTTATGAGCGTTAATGCCCCTTGGAAAATACTTGTTCAGCACTGCATCTGGAATGTTACAGGTGTAAATGGCATGCCTGACCCTATGATCTCTGCGACATAGTGCTTTTAAGATATCAGATTTTTGTTCTTAAGAGGATATGGCAAGCTTTGTAGTCAGTATCTAAATAGTTGCGTTGGAACGCTGTGGGCTACTATTGTGGATGGGATTTTGCTGCCCAATCAATTCGGTCCTTCTCCATGCAAAGAGTGCAATTTGGGTCAATTCCTTTCTTTGCAGGAAATGGTTGGTGAGAAAGGCTTTCATACATGGGGTAATTTGTGTAACAAGATCACATGTGGCTTGGAGAGCTCTTAATCAGTTTCAAAAGCTTTAGGTGGTTTATTGAGCCACTATTACTGCAACATGTTAGTTGATTCCAAATGTTTGATTGCTTAGGATAAATATGAATGTTCATGGACTCATCTAGAAGGATTGGAGATGGTCTTATGAGATGCCATTTATGGATTTTTGGATCAAGGAACCCTTTGATAAAATTTGGTGGACTTGCTTGATGGCAGATCGTGTTGATTAGTAGTGTAATGTTCAAGATCACAAAACAAGGTAGCTCTGGATGTGTCAAAGCTTATGGAAGTTCTACTCTACTTTTAAGACTCAAGTACTTGGCTTTTAGGTTTTTCATAACAGATTTATGCCAGAATTGATAACAGCTGAATGTTAAAGGTCCAAGGATTGACTACCTCACATTGGCCTTATAAATGTTGTTTGGTTTTTTTTAACTTGAAATGGTTAAGCATGTAACATGGAATTGTGAAGTTGGTAGAATGTTTTGGAGATGCGCTGTCCTGTCTAAGCTGCACCTTGCCTTGCCATAATGAAATCGGAATTCTCAGGTTAATCATCTAATGTATCTTGGTGTTGATGGCTTGAGAGTTGAACTTGGAATTGTGACGTTGGTATAATGTTTTGGTGATGGGCTGTCCTGTCTAAGCTGCACATTGCCATGTCATAATTAATCATCATATGTGTCTTGGTGTAGATGGGTTCAGAGTTGATATGCCATCATTAAGTAGTCCTGGCCTTCAAATCATTAGTAAAGAGTGACATGATTTCCTTTATTAGTTGGGGCTGTACTTGATTTTTCATGGATTGCCATGCCCCCCTCGTGACTACCCTTGTGAGTCGTGACTAAGGCGGCTACTTGGGCTTCATTGCCCAGACTTAATTGATTCTTTTATTTCTCTAGTGCTGTGAGTCATACATTTTGACGTAACTAGTACCTTGTGTGGGTTGATTGACTTGATTCTAAGCCGTGTTCAGAATCTAGTTAGAGTTATGGTTTAATATGCTAACCTGGTCTAGGTAGGTTTTATGAGGGATCATGTGATGGAACTAATGCTATTACTGTCACTGACTTCTTTAGGAGAATCCTGAAATTTTCTTTCGTGCAAAGTGCCTTTATATGGTCTGGATTCATAACTTTTAAATAAAAGGATCCTTTTCATGTGAGGTGTACATTCTTAGAGAACGACTACTTGATTGTGCTTAGTCTTTAGTTTCATATCCTGTTGGTAATCTCCTTTTCGTTAAAGTAAATGTCAGAATATAATAATGCTCAACTAGACATTATACATAGGCGTTAATAAAGTCATGTTGAATTTAGGTTACATTATGCTTTTTGGTTTTATTTCACTTGATTGTGTTTCTTAGTCTATTTGACTTTCATAAAGGGGGTTGAATCAATTAGGCTTTCACTTCTTATTAATGGAATGTGAGATAGAGAACTCCCTTGGGTTTATTTTGGTTTATTTGATGTGCTTGGTTTGGTGTCCCCTATACTATGAGATCAGAGGATACTATCACTCCCTCTATAGGGACTCGGAAGGATCCCTCTTTACATTTTTCTGGTACCAGGATTGATGCTTAGCCCTCCTCATCAAGGAGATTTTTGGCCACAAATCTCAACTCTTGCATGCCTTGCCCTACCTTGGGATGACTAGACCAATTACCTCATACTTCCCTATTGATCCATTAGATTAGAGTAGCAAACGACAGACAAAGTTCTAATGCACACCAGACAACAAAATGGTGAGACTCAAGGTTTCTCCTCAGCCTCCCCCTCTGGGAGACCACTCGATATTAGTGAGACCCTGTTCGGAGGTGTCGGTCTATACATTAGGCCACACACCTTTTGAGAGATTAGCTCCAGATAGATCTAGAGGAGAGCATGCCCACCCGTTAGACTACCTCCCTAATCCAGAGGGGCATCCAAAGATTCATTTGGAGTTTCCTTCTTATGACCTTAGATGTTAGGAGTATCCCTTTCCTATACAAACCCCCATAAAATTGTGCAACCGGGCTCCTCGATGGTTCCAAAAGACTCTGATAGTGAGCCAGTGCCCAATTTGCCCCCTTCACCCTCAACCATCAGACTCAAGAGTCCTTGACATCATCAAACCCATTGTTCGATCTCCCTTTCTCACTCTCTCTCTCTCTCGACGGGTTCTTGGGTTGGGTTGTCCACCTTTCCAATCCTGGACAAACTCACTTAGTGTTTTCTATACTCGTACCTTTATCACAATTTTATACATATGTTCTGATGTTATACTAATGTAGGTTTCTTTCTGTATAATATTTTCGACATTTTCTATGAGTTTGTGTTGACATTTTCGACCTTTTGAATATTTACGTGCGGACAATAGAATTTAGTTTTTATCAATAAGTCAAATTGCTGTAACTTGGATTAGCATATGGTGGTGTTGGATAGTTCTTAAGAGTCTGATCTTATGCTCAATTCAACTTTGTCAGCTAAGATGTGCTTGCCAAGCTGAATATATAATTGCATGATTCATTCCTACTTATTTGTAAATGAAAGATTGTTGCACTGAGAGGCACTCTACAACTTAGTATAGGGGAGGTGTTGTCATGTCACATCATAGTTTTAAAAACCGAAATCAGGTTTTGAACAGGGTCACCTATCTAACCAAGATTCAAACTAGAACCGATCGAACCAGATTCAATGAATGAACTTGAAAAAAATACATAAAATATCTATATCTATATATATATATATATTTGGTTTATGGAAAAAATATTTTTAACATTTCAAACCATGATTCCAAAGCATTGGAGACAAAATATGCAAAGTTTGCTCATCTATATACCATGTACTTTTGAATATATGAAAAATTAAAATGACACCAAACTCAATACATATCAACAACAAAATACATAATTGCATGCATACTAACATACTTCTTAATATATTGAAGGGTGCCTCTATTGTCACAAAATAGACTACTCTCAAAACAAGAAAATTCAGTGATATCATTAGCATCCTTCTTATCAGATGATCTATCGAAAAGCACAGAACTCAATACATATCAAAAACAAATTACATAATTGCATGCATAATAGCATACTTCTTAATATATTGAAGGGTACCTTGATCGTCACAAAATAGACTAGTCTCAAATACAAGAAAATTCAGTAATACCATTATGATTTATCATCCTTCTTATCAAATGATCTATCAAAAATAGCTATGATGCCACAATTCCGCAAACTTGCAAAGCGATGCATAAGATGATTAACACTTGAGCAAACTTCCCCCTTTTAAAAGTAAGACCTGTCGTCAGATCACACATGGAAAATAATAAAAATTAAAACAAAGTAGAGATGGAGCAAGGTGTAAATGCTTTTGATAACTGTCTATGATATGAATTGGAAAATGTCAAGTAGTACAAGTGGCCTCACAACATGAAGCTTCTATACCTATGTTGCCAGGAAACGTGGGTTTGGGGACTGGTACAAGTGCAGGGACGGGGACGGGTACGCCATTTTTTGAAACAGGGTGCGTGGGTTCGTCGGGGGTATATTATAATTTATATATATATATGTGTGTGTGTGTGTGTGTGTGTGTAATATAAATATTATATTTTATAAATTATAATATATAAGAATTTGTATATTTTTCAACTTTAAACAAGAAAACTAAAATATTTATGATTTAAACTTTAAATATTTAAACATGCACATCATTGAACTTTCAACATTCACAATGAAATTTGAAAATTTCTAGTTTGATATCAAGTGCAAATTGAAGTTTACATATTAATAAGAATCATGATATATGTCCATTGTCATACTACATTCAAAATCTGTCTTAAGGCATCTCCAAACAAGAACCAGGGAATTTTAAAATACTAAAATAACAATAGCTAATAGTGAACAATGGCTTCCTCGAGCCATGTCATCAGCATCACTCAAATCTTTAGTTAGCATGCTCTCCAGGTAGGAATCACTCTCATCTTGAGGCTTTGGCTCATCCATAGCAACTGGAGGTAGCTCAATAAGGCCATCTGGTTGTATCTCCCCGTCCACATACAACATCGTTTGTGTATTGGTCCCATCTCTTGAAAGGACCCTCCTTGTATCCAATGTCTTTTCGAGATATGATACGGAGTGTGCTATGAACGTAAACTAAGTTCTCTGCCTTCTTTGAGCCCAACATATTTCTCTTTATTAAATGGATAAAGGCATAAGTACTCCAATTCCTCTCGCAAGATGAAGAACTAGCTACCTAGAATATTAGGAGAAGCCCATTAAATTAATTAAAAACTAAAATGAACCCCAAAGAACCCAAAAGAACCCAATTTTGGGGTTCCAAGTACCCATCAGCAGGGTTCTCCGTATGCATCAACCAATTTTTTTTAATGAAGAACCCGGTTCTTCATAAAAGAACCCGGTTCTTATGTGTTCTCAGAAGCACCCGAACTCGAATCCGGTACTTGGGGACGAGAACCTAGGTCGGGTTCGAGAACCCCACCCCCGAGTTCGGGAACCCGTGCAACATAGTTCTATACTGATTTCTCTATGCAGGTGTGGTTTCCATACCGTAGGACTACAACTTTGTGAATGGGTGTATTTTCTATTAGCTGTCAAACAAAGATCTGAAACCACGCCAAGTATATCTCATACAATTCAAATTTTGAATATGAATGCAAGCATATCTTACATTTGGGTTTGGATCTGTATAGACATTGTTGCAAAATATCTGTATAGATAAATCAAATTTACTTTGATTGTAATTTTGGAGAAGTTCAGAGTACAAAATTTGCACTGGGCTAATTATGAGTGGAACCAGCTAGTTCGGGCCAGTTTGTACCAATTAGATACCAAACCAGCCGGTTTGGTACCTAGACGGTACAAACCGACCCTCTAATTGGATTTTTGTATTGGGTCAATGCCCAGGTTTATCTGACCGGCCTATTTGATTGGTTACCGGTTCAGACCGGTCGGTTTTAAAACTATGTGTAGCATTAGATAACATAAAATTAAAAAATACTTAAGTTAAAAAATTATAAAAATACATGTAGGTTTAAAAAAAAGAAGAAAAAGAAGACAAGTTGGCTCTAAAATAAATTTAAATTTATCGTTTTGAATTAGAACAAGAAATACAAAAGATTGTTAATTTTATGGTTTACCATACGTCGCTAATAATAATAGCAAATATTTATTTAAAAAAATACAAGATCTCTTTAAGGTGAACTTAAATTTATGTTTTTGAGTTAGAACTAAAAATAGAAAAGATTGTTATTTTACCATATCTCAATAATAGCAAAGATTTACTTTTGATTATGAGTTACTCGTAGAAATAGAAAAAAATGTTTACTTAACTAGTTTGTAATAAGCAAAGTAGTGAATACTTAATTATGTTCATCCGTTATTAATGAAATTAGAAAAATGATTGTCCAAGGATCTTAGCTCGAGTGGTTTGGTGAACAATTTGTTTTCCCAGCTGCATGGGTTCAAGTCTCCGGAGCAGTGTTGTGAAAAGCGCGATTTAATCGCGCTTTTTTGAAAAAATCGCGCTTTTTTCCCCTAGCCGATTTAATCACGCTTTTTATAGGAAAAAAGCGGGATAAAATTTTTTTGCCGCTTTTTTGGGAAAAAAGCGCGCTTTTTTCGAAAAAAGCGCGTTTTTTTGCCCGCTTTTTTCAAAAAAGCGTGCTTTTTTCGAAAAAAGCCCGCTTTTTTGGGAAAAAAGCTCGGGCTGGCGAGGCAGCGCGATTTTTAATGAAAATTTGAAAAAAATTGAAAAAAATGAATATTTTTGTACCAAACGATTTTTTCCCGCTTTTTTCCGCTTTTTTCCCGATTTTTCCGCTTTTTTCCGCTTCATTCCCCACGCCGATTTAATCCCGCTCGCGCTTTTAACAACATTGCTCCGGAGACATGTTGTAACTGGCCCATTTGTGGCATTAATGAAATAGTTGTATTTGGTGTAATAGTGGCAGCCGATCTTTCAAAGTTACTGATTCTCCAGAAATTCTCGTTCCAGTTTAAATTTTTTTATTTATAAATGGTTGTTTTTTTATTAGTTGACAAACAAACAAAAAATATTAGATTCTATTCGTAGTTGATTGCATCACAAGGTGCTTTACAATCTAGTATGGGGGAGATGTTGTCATGTCATGTTTTGTGACAAAAAAGGTATCTACATATCTACATGACCAAAAATAAATAATTAAACGAAATATAAATATTACATATGTACAAATGTACATGAAAATATCTAAGATGCAAACCAACGTTGATCCATCTTAGCCCTGGATCTATCAAGCACCGAGAAGGATCAATTTTCTAAGGTGTGATATTCGTATCATTGAATATCAAGGAATTAATATATGACATGGATTTAAATGATAAAAATTTTACACCTTAAGAAATTTGATCCCTCTTGGTGCTTGATAGATCTAGGTTTAAGATTGATCTACAATGGTCTAGAACATTTAAAGTCTGTTTGCTAATCTGTATTGACTTACATTTTCTAGTTTTGAAGTTTGTGAGCCTCTTTAACATTTTAAACAATACTATTTATTTTTCATGAACTTTGTGAGTTTTGTGTAATTTGAATTTTATTGGAAATATTAGTCCATGCCTTTTTTAAGATAATCACAACAATTTTGCAATTGTATGTGCCCTATGGGTTGATTAGCATGGCTCCTCATTGTTGGAAAGAATGAGAAGGGTGTGAATCAATATTTCTTACTTCAATTAGTATTTTTAACTTTTCAGAGCATTAAACATTATTAGCATTAGTTAAACATAAACAATTATTAACACCATTCAACAATGCATAGAATCAAGACAGTAGACACCAGAGATTTTTAGGTGGAAGCCCTTCCAAGAGAAAAACCACTGAATGCTTCTTAATATTTGTCTTCCATGAGTACATCATTAGGAAGCTCCAACTTCAATCATTTTTGGCTACAACTGAGGGAGGCTCCAACCCCCTGGTTTACAGGATACAACCTGATGGATTCTCCAACATCTTGTTTACCAGCTGCTATGAGATGGACGCTCCAACGCCCAAGTTTACAGGCTCCGAACTGAAGGAAGCTCCAACTCCCTGTTTACCAGCTACTTCTGGATGAACACTCCAACACCCAAGTTTACAGGCTCCGACCTGAAGGAAGCTCCGGCTCCCTGATTCACCATTCTCCTTCCTTGCACCACCCTACCACCTTGAAGATAGAAGAACACGATACTGAATCCACTGCTCAAATACTGCTATCAACAATGTTGTTGTTCTATCTCTGTTCAAGGATAAACTTCTGTCAAGTTCACTGCTATTGTAACCTGCTCAATCACTGCTCTTTTGCCTCTGCATCTAAGAATATAATTCTGTTAAGTCCCTTGCACAACAGTTTTGATTCAGATGCATCACCCTGTCAATTCACATCAGCCGCCTCTGTTTCACAAGCATATGACTTCTTTTCGTTTAGTAACAGTGTGTCCGACAATATGATAGAACCCTAGCTGCACACAAATCTTTTCTACCCGCAAACAACATGTTCTCTATCAAACCCTAGCTCATACAAATCTCTGCCAGATATACTATTAATCACTTTGGAAGAACCAATCAACATCAACTTACTTTCAATCTTTGCATGTCAATTAGGGTTTTCTACACAAAATAAGTTTTTCAATTGTTATGGCCTCAAAGGCGTATACTATTATAGCAGACAAAGACCTCTTCCACACACAATCTCTAAAGATATCAGCATATATAAAGTCAACTCAAGGAATGGGTGTCACTGTCTTACATCAAGTCACAGTCATATCAAGTCACTGTCATGACTCATAATATAAGTCATGCTGCCATCACTGTTGCATTGCATAGATCACTGTCATATACCGTATCATAGTCATACCTTGGAAGAGGCAACTCTTGCATCCTCACTTTACTGTTGTAACTTGCATCTCTGTTATGTCTTGGAAGAGATAACAATCACCGCTGCCAAAATCTTGGCTTGGGGTCTCTGTCATATCAAGTCATATCCAAGTTTCTGGCATACATCAAGGGTTCCTTTTATATAACAAAGGTACTTCCATGCATCAGGAGTCACTGTCATAATATCAAGTTACTGTCATGCAACAAGGGTACTATTATGTAACAAGGAGACTGCTAGAACAACAAGGTGACTGCCATCCATCATAAAGGTTACTGCCATACACATATGGTCATACTGTCATATATATCAAACCATATGTATCAAAGACACAATCATGAAGGCTACTTGGAGAGGGCACAGGAATGTTGGTCATACAAATTACTGTCAAGCCAAGCTCGTATACCTTAGATGAAAACATGCACCAAGATCACTTGTAGATGGAATATGCAATACAGTGATACCTCACACCAGTCAGAACTCGTATTACTCAACAATGGAAGTTTAGGGCAACTCATATTATGTTATTCAATTTGTTTTCCAAGAAACTCACATTATCCAGTCATGCCAAGAAGAAACCCCATAGAACTTGCTCCACGTCGAAGAGAAGACCCGCATTTGCTACAAACAAGGTAACTCAGACCTTTGCATCATTTTTTAGCAACACTGTAACTAACTTGCATCACAGTCTCTGTTTGGCATCATTGTAATAACTCGCATTGCAGTGTCTGTTTGGCATCGCTGTAATAACTCGCATTACGGTCACTGTTTGGCATCGCATTGCAGTCTCTATTTGGCATCATTGCATCACAATCTCTGTTTGGCATCACTAACTCGCACCAAACATAATTTTATTAAGAAGAGACTCGCATGACAGTCCAAGAGATGTTCTTATCATATGCCATAATAAACTTATTATTGACCTCATAAACATAATCACAATAACTCATATTTGATTCAGGAAAGTAGCCTCCATAGACTTGCATTACATTAGGAGTATAGACCTCAGAAGAACCCGCATTATAGCTTGGAGTAGAACTGACATTAACTTAGAGAATAGCCTCCACATTAACTCGCACTTTGCCTCAGAAGATAACTCGCATCTATCTCAAGAATTCTCTCATTTTGACCTCAGGAAAAATCGCAGAAAAGTCATTCAAACTGTTTGCCCAACGAGTGACCTTAGATGCCAATTTATAGTTGTTTGATGGTGCGAAGGGTCACGACCCTCGGGGTGAGCCGACTTGAATTTTTGGAGGGAGTTGACATGGAGGGAAAAATTTGAAATTTAAATTTCAAAATTTAATTTTGTAGCCAATTTTTGAGGCCAACTTAAGGAAAAGAATTCATATTTGAACTGACTTGCATTTTGGAGGAGCCAAGTTCCTTTTTGATTTTCGGACCATTTGGAGTATTAATAAAATGGCCCTTTGATTTCAATAAATTGCTTTTTACCCCTTCATTTAGACAACCTTCTTCTCTTAATGAATTGAGCCAATGATGTATTGCCACATCAACTCCCTTGGGGTTTTTGCCCACAAGTTGGGCTTTTGGTCTTTCAAAGGGCACATCTCGCAAACCATAAGGAGCCACGAGGCGTACTGCAGACCATTGGAATCAGCATGACGATAAGAATCCAATGACAATGGTCTTGAGCCCAAGATCCCTGATCTTCATCGCTAAATGCTTTAACAAGTGTGGGGCTTCTAGGGTTTTCCAAGGGCTTTGAACGATGGAGCTTCCAATTGATAACAAATATTAAGAGCATTCAATCATTGACATTGGCATCAATGACAACACCATTCAACACTCATAATTGAGCCTTGACAACCATAGGGGCTTGGTTTGTTGTTGCTCTCTTTTCTTCTATTGCTTGACTTTTTCCATCTAATTATGCCAAGTTAACTTACACAACTGCGTTTTATATAGTCCCACCAAATTTTTGGCCACACGTATTGCACTGGAACCCACTGATTGATTGGAACGTAAATGGAAGAGATCATTAGGAAGTGCTTCAATTTCTTAAATCACAATTGGGATAATTGTGAACATGAGCTTGTGATAGGATCTATTCCATTCCCTAGCAGATACCTCATTTACCTCAGTGTTTCTACAACTCTTTTGCAACTATTTTAGATTGGAAATGCGAATGATGTTTTTTCTTATCACACTAGCTCCTTTTCACATGTGGCATGAAAAACAATTAGATCACATGATATTCAATAAGAGTGATATTGGGTATCATACAATGTTCCACCGAGTTTCTGGGACAGGGAAACGCGAGAGCGGGGATACGCACAAGGGGGGCGTATACGAGCAACCCCAAAATTCAGGGAATTTTCAAGGAAGTGGGGGGATGTCATAGTCATAAAAATTATAAAATTATAAATTATTAAAAATTTAATATATAAAATAAAAATAAAATCCCAAAAATATGTCAATAACTAAATAGAAAATCTTAATAATTATGAAATGTACATCTAAAGACTAAATATGATCATAATCACTTATTAGACTATTATCATTTGACATTTCTGCGTTGTAAATCTAAAAGTAAATTACTAAATTGAATCCATCATTTGACATTATGCAATGTTCCTTCTAAATTCATCATTTGGCATGATACAAGGTACATATTTCTAGTCTTTTCATACCCCATCCCCCCATTTTCATAGCCGAAATATGTTCCTGAGCTGTGCCCACTACTTCATGTATCTGTCGATGATCGAGAAATGCAAATTGCTTCAGGGAAATGTGCTCAGATAATATGGGCTTGAGACGGTTAGCAATAATTTTGGCAATGATCTTGTAGATACAACTGCATAGAGATATAGGCCTGAAGTCATTAAAAGATTGTGGGTCATCAGCTTTGGGGATTAGTGCAATGAAGGTAGAGTTGAAGACATCATACATTCTCCCCCTCCTCTGGCATTCTTCAATGACTTGGAGTTCATTCCCAAGGATATCAAAGAAAGCAAGGTAAAATTCAATCGACCAACCATCAGGTCGAAGGCTTTTATCCTTCTTGAACCACTTTAGGTGGCTTTAAATTCCCCCATGGTGACCGGCAAAAGTAGGCCCTCTCCTGCTTCTTTATCCACAAATCTGGGAAAGTGCCCAACCACCTTAATGATCTCAGCAAGGTTTACCTCCGATGGAGCTCTGAACAGTCTACCAAAATGGGAAGTACTGAGAGTAGCCAATTGGTGAAAAGTCTTTGCATATGATCCATCTTCATCCTCCAGATGCCATATAGTATTGATAACCCGATGCCCATTTGCAAATCAGTGATAAAACTTTGAGTTTTCATCCCCCGACTGTAACCATATGGCACGACTTCGTAGGCACCAGGTTTCCTCTCGGTCCTTCAAGATTCTATTTCGGTCCACTTCTAGTTTGATGAGTCTTTCTTTTGCCTTAGAGGAAACAAAACCACGACTATCCCGATCCCCCAGATATTCAAGCTCCAATTCGTGTCTCTCAGAGTCTTCTCATCTTTGATCCTTTTTTCCATGGCCCATTCAAAGATTTATGTTTAAGGGTGAGCAATTTTTTGGCAAATACTTCAGACACTGATTGACCATGTGGGGGTAAGTGGATCTTCCAATGCTTTGTAACCATCTGTATGTATCACTCATCCTTGAGCCAGGTGGAATTGAATTTATATGGTGCCTTTGGTTTACGGTCACCACAAGCGAATTCAAGGTAGATGGGAAAGTGATCAGACAATCCCCCAAATTCCACCCATTGACGATATAAGGAGATATGGTCTAGTAGAGAGTCCTTCACTAAAAATCTATCGAGCCTCCTGGCTAGTTCAACATCTCTAGTCCTGTTATTACGCCAGGTGGGTTGCAAACGGGCCATAGGGATATCAGATAGATGATGGTCCTCCAATAGAGACCGGAAAGCCTCCGATGGAGAGTCACATGGCGCATTATGACCCCATGATTTAGCATGACCAATAGAGAAATTGAGATCACCCCCAATGATAATATTTTGCTTGCATATAGGTTTGATTACGTAGCTTGTGCCAAATAGGTGCCCTATTGATGCAAGGACCATATACATTGATGAGTCTCAGCTCCCTCCCAAATTCTGAAGAATTAATATCAGCCCCAATGATTCCTTGCCCGCCCCAGGAATTCAGTGTTTTTATAGACCTGGGATTGTAGCCCAAAGCCATCCTACCAAACCACCCATGAACGTCCAAGGCATGAAAATGCCAACCCGGGATAATAACCTCAAGAATGGGGGTGATCAGTGCATAGTGTGCAAGTGTTTCCTGAAGAAAAATAATATCGACCAATTCTGCGTCTAACAATCAACGTAAGGCTAGTTTCTTAGCAGGACTAGTCAACCCACGACAATTAAAGGAGAGCCACTTCATGGAGAACTAGGGGCAAGTGAGGTCAATTCTCTAAGGACCTTGTCAATGGGAGGTTGGCGGTCATGAGCCACATCCAGTCCCGCCTGGTATATGGCCTTTGACATATTGGAATGCTGATCCCTAGTAGATCTAGTGGGTGGGGTGGAGGGAATGATGCCAATACCACATCCATCACCAAGAGATAAACGGACCAGTGAATGAAGATTGTAGTGATGACTTCGGTTGGATTCAAAGGAGAGCTCAATAGTGGTGATTGAATCCAGGAGCTCTGGATGGATGGGGGGAGTAGGGGTGAAGGTAGGTGCAGAGGGAGCTAGTGTGCATAATACCAAGGGGGGACAAACAATATGTGCAAAAGTGTAAAGAGATACACATGAAATGCAAATAGATGATATATCAAAAGGTAGAGAGGGTGTCGAGGAAAATGTACCCGCAACAGAGGCAGTCGCAGCCGCACGAGATCTGGTAATACGTGGGGATGGGGGGCGAACATGCTCCATGCGAGTGCCACGGGCCGTCGGTATATCCTCTGCTGGGCAGTCCTCAGTTTGTGCAATTCTCTTGCTTCTCGGATTTGCTGAGGGAGTAGCATCAGCGTGTTCAGGCCGGGCCACTGAAGTAGAACTAGAAGCTAGGAGCCGACAATCTTTGTATAGATGCCCAATCTTGTGGCACCTACGACAACGATAGGGGATACCTTCATAATCTAAAATCTGAACCTTGCAAGTATTCCTCCAGTGTAGTTGCATGTTATTCTCCAACCCCTCCCTAGTATCCAGGTGGACTAATATTCTTGCCATAGACATGTTCCCTGCAACTATATATGATTCATGATAGTCCATATATCGATCCAGAGCGTTCCCAATTCTCTTAAAAACATCTTCCGACCAGAAGTGGAGAGGTAGTCCTGGAAGACACACCCATATAGGGCTAGGCCCTAAGTGTTCACACTCATGGTCAAAGAGTGGACTCCAATGCTTGAGCAAAACCGTTGCCAATTCAATATGCCAATGCGTAGATAAAACCCAGGGGATGAACTCAGGGTGCTGAAAACGTAGTGCAAACCATCTTGTTTCTGTTTTAGTTTGTGTAAGGATTTGAGTTGTAGGCTTATGTTGCAACATTTACCTATCCATGGTCGCATTGCTTGTTGTTGGATTTTACTTATGTGCATATCATTTACCAATCAAGTTTTTAGGAGTGCTCCCTTGAAACAAGTTCAATGCATCAGATATTCGCTGTGATGATTGTTTCCATGTCAATTTGCATGCTTGAAACTTTTTCTTGCAAGCAAGGTTTCTGTTTTCCATGATTGATTTTTATGGTACACACACTCCAAACTTCAAAGTGTAGTTTCTTGAAGTAATGAGGGTTGTCGAGGATTGGTTTGTGCAAAATATTCTTTCCAAAATTAAGAGACTCGTTTCTGGTGCCATCACAAGATGTTTGGCATTTTCAAGTCCAATTATTAGCTTTCGCCTTTCCTCTTTTGCATTAGCTTCCCTGTCATTTCCCTGCATTTTTATAATCCGTGCTCATATCTTATTCTGGTGAAGGATTTTTTATGCTTGGCTTAAAAGGCTATTTTGTGAAAATTCCTTGAAATGCAACAGCTGGAAATATTTCTTATAACTGATAAATTAATTATGCACTTGTTTACAAAAAAATAGGGAAATATTCATACTGCAATTTCTTCACCATAAAAATTAACCGCGGATACAAATATAAAGCACACATACAAATATATTGACACCATTATTTTTGGAAAAATATCTCGGAAAAACCCAATGTGGGAAAACTGGTGCAACAACTGAGGGTTTATTTTATAATGCAACAATGAATTCTGAGTACAATCTTTGGAAGCCCAACTGGCTATCTAATCAACAAGAATCTAACAAAAATAGTTGGAGAGAAAATTCTCTCCCTCCACAAACAAACCTCAGCCGTTGTCTCCCTCTAAAAACTGGCAGTCAAACCCCTGTGTAGGTCGTTTATGCTTTTGGCGACCTGTGCAGCTATGCTAGGAAAACCTGCATGACCCTCGCAGTTGTATTGGGAAAACCTGCATGACCCTAACTGCGACCTGTCAGAAAAATCCGCACTACCCTTGTGGCTGTTCTGGGCTAACTTCACTGTGGAATATTTCTGTCACTTGCTGCTGCCACTTTGGAACTAGAAATATTCCTCTAGATCACCGTTTTTACCCCTCCTGACACTTGCTACTTGATCTTTGACTCAATCTCTCCTGCTAATCACCTGTACTAGAGTGTTGAACTGTCTAGATCATTGGGTATCTACAATGTGTGTTCTCCGTCTACCCATCGACCTCTTCTTATAATCTCTAGTTGCGACTCCAATGACCAAGATTAACTCTTAATCAATGGTTGAGATTATGTCTAAGTCTATTCGTGTGAGTTTCTAGATAATTCACACCTTTCTCAATTAATTCCTATTAATTAACCACTTTTCCTAAGTTAGACTTAGAAAATTTTTAATTATGGTCAATTAATTTAATTGAACCATCTGTAGGTGGAATTTCAAGAAATTTTTTTGTGTTTTGGAGAACCCTTGTGTTTTAACCTCTCCAAAAGGTTTCGAGACCAGAACGCCATCTGATGCTACAAAAACTAACACTACCTCTTAGCGAGGAAGGTGTTCTCTCCAACTAGTGTTGTACAATTGTCACAACACCTTGTCTCTGTAACATCCTTCAACCATGCTGCTGATGTCTGACAACTGTAGTTGCCTACCATTGTCCACCAATTACTGCACTAACTCTAATTCATCTGCCACTGACTATAGCTGAACCAAACTACTGCATCTGTGCTCCTGCTGACACTGCACTATACATCCTGTACTGCTGCCAACTCTGCATCTGCACTGCAATTCAAATCCCTCTCAATTGTTGTTGCTGCTACTACAACCATTGCAACTAAGAAGCATCCAAAATACTCTGTCCTTGCTACTGAAATGGGTTTTCTACTATACCCATTTGTTCTCTGAAATAAACGAACTTAGCTCTCCTTCGAGCTTTCGTGAGTATATCTGCAACTTGCTCATTCGTGGGAACATAGTGTAGCTGGAGCGCTCCACGCTGCACAGGATCTGATGAAATGACATCGAATATCTATGTGTTTTAGCCTATCATGAAACACTAGATTCTTAGAGATCTTGATGCAACTCTAATTATCACAGTAAACATTGGTTGCCTCCAACCTCTACCTGAACAAGTTTACCATCAACTTTTGAAGCCATATAGCTTTGCACATAGCTGTGTTGGCTACCATATACTCTACCTCCGCAGATCTTAGTGCCATTGACTTCTGCTTCTTGCTGCACCAAGAGACCATCCCTGATCCAACGCTGAAGCAATACCTAGAGGTACTTTCCCTGTCTACTAAATTGCCTGCCCAATCTGCATCAATGAACCCACATAGTCTGACATCGTCCCTTGGGTATATTTCAACCCATACTCTATTGTGTCGCACACATACCTCAAAATGTGACTCGCTGCTATCCAATGCACTCTCTTCGGTTCCACCATAAATTGACTGAGAGTATTGACCGCGAAGCAGATATCTGACCTATTGTTAATTAGATACATGAGAGAACTGATGAGCTGCCTATACAAGGTGGGGTTAACATCCTCGTCATCTGAAGCATCTATCTTCTTCCAGTTGGTGATCATGGGCATAGACATGGGTCTACAATCTTGCATTTTGAAGCTCTTCAGAATATCTATAGCATATCTCCCTTGACCAAGGAAGATCTCCCCATTCTTTTGCCACACTTCCAATCCTAGGAAATAGTGCATCAACTCCAAGTCCTCCATATCAAACTCTGCTGCTAGGTTCCTCTTGCAATCCTCTATGAGGCTTGATGGCCCTGTTATGGAGAGATCATCCACATAGAATACTAGGATGAGTGGGTCATCCTCTACCATCAAATAGTAAAGGTTGGGATCTGTGCCACTCTTGACGAATCCCATCTGCTGCAAGTCGCTGTCAATTCGACCATACCATGCCCTGGGAGTCCACTTGAGTTCGTATAGAGCTTTCTGCAGCTTGCATACATGTGTGTGCCTCTCATGAGTCTCGAAGCCCTCTGGCTGTTCTATGTACATCTCCTCCTCTATCACCTCATTCAAGAATGTTGTCTTTACGTCCATTTGGTGAATCTGCCACCCCATCTAAGCTGCTAGGGATATAACTGACTCATAATCTATTCCTTCTTTCTGTGCATAACCCTTTGCCACGAATCTAGCCATGTACTTCTCCATGTTGCTATCTGCATTGTACTTGATCTTGTAGATCCAATGAGAACCTACAACTGACCTATCCTTAGGCCTTAGTACTACCTACCAAACATCATTTGTCATGATAAAGTTCTACTCCTCTACCATGGCATCTACCCACACTTGATGTTGTGCGGCTTCCTGAAAGCTAGAAGGTTCTGCAGCCTGAGCCACCAATGCTTGGTACCTGTCAGGGTGTTTGTGCTCTCTCGTGTTCATCCTAGGAGCTCCAATGAACTCTTGTGCATCTCTCAATGTATGACGAACTTCTCTGCTAGTTCGACCTCTAGTGGTGGGAGGTTCAACTGACTCCGCATCCTGCCTCTGCTACTCCGTCTGTTGTGAACTCACTGGATCCCCTGCACTTGAGGAAATGCTAGTATTGGTTAGAATACTGGATCCCTGTGACTGTCCTACTGGCTGCCCTTGTGGCTGCCCCCACTGTTGGGCCAATGGAGCTTTTGCAGGCTGACTCTCATCCCCTACTGGCATCTCGCAAGACCTCTTGAAGGCTCTGTTCTCATGAAATTTACGTCTTGACTCATTACAATCTTCCTATTGCTAGAAACATAGATCCTGTATGCCTTTGAGGTTTTGTTATACCCAACGAGACACTGATTCTTTGTAGTCTATAATCTAATTTGGCGCGCTTCTCATCTAGCACATGGCAATAAGCTATGCTACCAAAGATCCTGAAGTGACTTACCTTGGGCTTCTTTTCAGAGAAGACCTCTCCTAGTTTTATTTTCCCCAATATGCCTTATGAGGAACCTTGTTCTGGGTATACACTATTGTGTTACATGCCTCTGTCCATAGAAACCTAGGCAAATCCAAGTCATATAGCACTGCTTTTGCAACTCCAAGTATAGATTTGTTCTTTTGCTCTGCTACCCCATTCTGCTATGAATTGTATGAAGTTGTCCACTCTCTTCTGATGCCTTCCTTCACACAGAAACCTGTGAAGTCTTTATCTGTGTATTCTCCACCATTATTTGAGCGAAGCACCTTGATCTTCTTCCCTGTCACATTCTCTACCGGAGTCTTAAACTCCTTGAAGCGATCGAAGACCTCATACTTGGTCTTGAAGAAGTAGATCCAAGTTTTCTTGGAATGGTCATCAATAAAGGTGATGAAATACTTGGCCCCACTGAGAGCTCTAGTGGACATAGGGCCACAAATGTTTGAATGTATAAGTCCCAACATGCCATCTTCTCTATTGTCACTTCTTGGGAATGCTGCCTTAGCATATTTCCCAAGCACACACCCTTTGCACACATCATTGTGTTCTATGCCAAGTTCTGGAACACCTATGATAGTCTCCTTGAGCATTCTAAGTGCTCCATGGTATAAATGCCCCATTCTCCTATGCCATAGCTCATTCGAGTCTTTCTCATTGCTACTGTCGCCGCTTACTAGTGCCATTGGAGAATCAAGTTGTAACCTACACAATTTGTTGCTTCGAACTCCAATCTGTCTCACCCTCTTCCAACTCGGTTGTTTGACAAACACCTTCCCTATAAAGTGAACACCATATCCCTTATCCTGTAGCTGTGATATTGAAATCAAGTTCACGCCTAATCTTGACACATGTAGTATATTTGTAGCATTGGTACTTGCTCCTGACTCCCTTTGAGAATTGATGGTACCTCTCCCCAGTGGAGTGCACTTTGTCCTGTTTCCCATCATAATCTGGAAGTCCATCTGCTCTTCATTATGTGAAAATTCTATCATTGCAACAACTGCTTTATTTTTCCTACTTATTCCACAATAAGTTATCTATGAAATTATTTCAATAAACATTAAAATAAATACTGCTGCAGATATCATACCGTAATACAGAAACAAACATATGCACAAGAATCAACACATTGACACAGTTCTTTTGGACAACAGCCCTCGGAAAAACCAAATGTGGGAAAACCAGTGCAGTAAGGGAGGTTTTTATTATTATTCAACAATTCTTTAGTACAATATGGTGCCAAACTGGCTTACCCACAGAGAGAAAAAATTATCCAGCACTTCTCCCAAATTCCAATCCCAGCGTCAGCTCGACTTACCTCTAAGTGGCTCTCATACCCTCTGCGTCAGCCCCTGCTTGACTGCGTTAGCCGTGGGCCTCTCTGCGTCACCCACACAGGCCCAATTAATGACTGCGCAATCTCCTGCTGCCTCTGTGTCTGCCTGAAATGCCCTGCGTCTGCCTCTCCTACCTCGGTGCTGATCTCTAGTGGTTGATCCCGTCTCTCTGTTCCATACTTGCTACCTTCTGACTGCTCACTAGACCACTAGTTCAATTTCTCAGCTAACCCCGCTCTAGAAATTGAACTGACTGGTCTCCCTCAGTGTATTCTCCAAGTGAACCTCAAGCCTCTTATACTTTTTTCGTTGACAAATCAATGGTCAAGATTAAGTTCCTAATCAACGGCTAAGATTAACTATGGCATGATCCATGACTTTTGGACCCTTCTATCACAATTTTATATTAATTCACATTAATATTTTATTTTCCCTAAGTTTAGACTTAGGAACTATATTAAAAATATTAATTATTTTAATATCTCCCAAACTGTTTAGAATTTGCCCAAACCATTTATGGGTATTGGAGATCTTATGTGCTTTAGCCTCTCCACCAATTTTCGTGGCTAGAGCACATTTGATGCTACCCTAAATCAACACTCCCTCTTAGCGAGGATTGTGCTCTAATAAATATTCCTCACTGAGTATCACCTGATCATCTGGCATCGATCTCTGTGCTGATGTTAAACCTCCCTGCCCAACATCCTCTGCATTGTTGCATCTTGTACTGTAACTCCCTCTTCATTTGTGTTGCTGTTGGTCCTTTCTCTCAACATTTCATCTGCACTACAACTCCCTCTGCGTCCGCACTATTATCACTCGCATTTCTGCTGCTGAAACTAGTCAAACTTTGTCCTTCCAAGGGCCTTGGTGAGGATGTTCGCCACCTGTTTTCCTGTAGGAGTGTAGCTCAACTGTACAACTCCTAGTTGGACACAGTCCCTGACAAAGTTACACCGGATATCAATATGCTTCGACATATCATGAAACACTGGATTCTCAGAGAGCTTGATGCAACACTGATTATCGCACATGACATTGGTCGCCTCCATATTCCTTTTGAATAGGTTCACAAGCAGTTTTCTAAGCCATATGGCCTCACACAAAGTTGTACTCGCCGCCATATATTCTGCCTCAAATGAGCTCAGAGCCACAAACTTCTGTTTCCTACTGCACCAGGAGGTCATTCCTGATCCAATGTTAAAACAATACCCAGAGGTACTTTTCCAATCCACTGAACTTCCTGGCCAATCTGCTTCAGTAAATCCACTCAATCCGATATCCTTACTCCTGGTGTACAAGAGTCCATAATTGACTATTCCCTATAAATACCTGAGAACGTATTTGGTTGCTGCCCATTGTGCCCTCTTTGGTTCCACCATGAATTGACTGAGGGTGTTTACAACATAGCAAATGTTTGGCCTAGTATTTGACCAAATACATCAGGGACCATATGAGCTGCCTGTATAGGGTGGGTTCGACATCCTTGTCTTCTGATGCATCAATCTTCCTCCAGTTGGTGATCATTGGCTTAGCCATAGGTCTACAGTCCTCCATCCCGAATCTTTTCAGGATTTTGTAGCATACCTCCCTTGCCCAAGGAAGATTTCTCCCTTTTGTGGTCAAACTTCCAACCCTAGGAAGTAGTGCATTCGTCCCAAATCCTTCATATCGAATTCGGTGGCTAGATTCTTCTTGCAGTCCCCAATGAGTCTGGATGATCCTGTCAAAAAGAGATCATCCACATACAATACTAAGATCAATGGCTCGTTCTCTACAACTAGATAGTAGAGATTCAGATCTGCGTCACTCTTGACAAATCCCATCTTCTGCAAGTAGCCATATATTCAACCTTACCATGCTCTCAATGCCTGTTTCAGCCCATACAAGGCTTTCTTCAATCTACATACATGAGACTTCTTCTCATGAGTTTTAAAGCCCTCTAGTTCTTCAATGTATACCTCCTCTTCTATCAGCCCATTTAGAAATTCCGTTTTGACATCCATCTGATGGATCTCCCATCTCATCTGGGTTGCAAGAGATATCACGGTCCTAATAGATGTATACCTGGCTACTGGGGCGAAGGTCTCCTCATAGTCAATCCCTTCTTTTTGAGCATACCCCTTAGCCACAAACTTGGCCTTGTATTTCTCAACACTGTTGTCTGCAGTGTATTTGATCTTATAGATCCATCTTGAAGCTACCACTGATCTATCTTGAGGCCTTCGTACCACCTCCCAAACATCGTTTACCATTATGGAGTTGTATTTCTCTACCATCGCATCTAGCCAACCCCGATGTTGAGCTGCCTCCTTGAAACTAGCAGCTCTCCATCCTAAGCTACTAATGCCTGATATCTATTTGGCATTTTTCGCTCCCTCTTGTTGTTTCTTGGCGCACCGATGAAGTCCTCTGCATCTCGTAGAATATGACAAAGTTCCTTGCTAGTTCTTCCTCTGCTAGCAAGTGCTTCTGTTCGCTCCTTCTCCTCATCTTGAGAATCTTCCTGTTCTGAGGAAGAATTCTTTATTTCTGTTGGTTGAAGAGGCTTAACCAACGGATTCTCTTTCGACCGCTCCTCGGAAGGCATCTCGCGAGATCTTCTGAAAGCCCTGTCCTCCATGAACTTTACATCTTGTCGTACTACTACCTTCTTGCTCCCTGGAAGATAGATTCTGTATGCCTTAGTGTTCTCGCTATATCCCACTAGATATCCCTTTTCCACAGTCTGATCCAACTTCTTCCTCTTTTCTTCGGGCATGCGACAATATGCTAAACTCTCATATATCCTGAAATGACTGACTTTAGGTGTCTTCCCTGTGAAGACTTTCTCTAGAGTAATCTTGCCCAATTCCCGATGAGGAGTCCTGTTCTGAACATAGATTGCTGTGTTGCTTGCTTCCGCCCACAGGAATTTTGGCATATCCTGATCATACATCATGGCCCTAGCTGCTTCTACAATAGTCCTATTCTTTCTTTCTGCTACCCCATTCTGCTCTGGATTGTAGGGCGCTGTCCACTCCAGTGTTGCACCAATTGCGATTAAATCGGAAAATCGTGATTTTTTTTCGGCGATTTTTATGAAAAAATCGCGATTTAATCACAATTTTTTCAAATCAGAGATATTATCGGCCGATTAAATTGCAGTTTTTTTCGGCGATTTTTATGAAAAAATTGCTGATAAAGAAAAAAAAAAGAATTATTATTATTATTTTCTTTTTTATGAGGAGGTGACCCAAGCTACCCCTGTCACCAGTAGAGGATGTGGTCTACCTCTTGTAGCTCCTAGTTCTTCAGCTTCTAGAGCACAACAGAGCAGTGTTGTGAAAATTGCGATAAAACCGCGATAAATTCAAATTCTTGTGATTTTTTCGATACAACGATTTTATCGCGATTTTTATACGAAATTATCGTGGAATTTTTGTTTTAGCCGATTTTTATGAAATTATCGCGATAACAACTGAAAAAATCGCGGGGCTTCGTGGCAGCGAGGTTTTATAATGTTTTTTTGGTTTTTTATGAGTTCATTTGGACCTAAGTCACCTGACACGGGGATTCGAGACACGTAGGATTCGAGATTCATGGTGTCGGATTCGGACACATTGACCCCCCGGAACAGGACATGTAGGATTCGTTATATATTATTTTATTTATATATATATATATATATATATATATATATATATATATATATATATATATTAAAAATTAGATATTTCTTACACAAATTTTAATTAATGATACAAATTTATTGATTTCAAACATAGATCTTTATCTATAGCTATTAGCATGCATAGTACATACAAAATTCAAATAAATATCAGTGGTACTAGTCACATAAATGATAAATCTATTAAAAAGTTAAATCATGATTCATAATTCATAACTGAAAGACAACTTACAACTACAAGATAGTAAGATAAACACACTGACAACTGTAGTTTTCTCATTAAGTTATCAAATCAAAATGTGTTACATAGGTAGTGCTGGTGCAATGCCAATGGCAAATAGAAATAGAAAATATAAAACAACTACAAGTATACAAGCCTCAAGGCATCAATCAACATCAGAATCAGCGTCACTGTCCTCATCATCATGGTCCCCACTGCTCTCATCTGCAGCCTCCTCCTCCCCTGTATCCATAGTTGCCTTTGCATCTGTTGGTGTGGAGGATGACCCCTCTAAGTCATCAAATCTAATAGGCTCTAGCACTGGATAATTGAGATCCATGTTGGCCAATGCCAACTCAACAATGGTGTCCAAACCCATATCATCAGGAACAGTGTTACTTGGGAGCGGAGCGAAAGCGGGGAGTGGAAGTGAAAACGGGAGCGGGAGCGACATTTTCAGAAGCTTCTGGTTTGGTGCTCTTGATTAAATACGAGTTCCATACCCTAATACATGACAAAATTCAATGGAAACATTGCAATCCCCCAATCTTAAAATCCTGAAAAACTGATAAGTCTGCTGGATTTTGAATGAATTCTAAAATTCTACTTTCTCCATATGAAATCCAATGAGGCTGGAACCACTCTCAAACATCCTGAGTCATTTCATGGTAATGTTAAAAATTTAAGTAAAATGATGAAAATGAAGATTAAGGAAGAATGTCACTTTTACTTTAAGAATTTAACATTACCATGAATAGCATATCAATACTAGGGCCTAGACTTGATCATGAAGCTGCCAAAACGCTTGCCAAATGAAAATATGCGTGGCTGTAATGACCAAATGCGGCCTTTTCATACCCGCGCAGGTCACTTTTTGAGCCTAGCGAGTCCTGGAAAATAGGACACGATTCCCAAAATCATGACACATAGATGAAAATCGGGACACGACCTCGAATTCGACGAGTCAGGAAAGGACACGACGTGTCATTGGATTTGGACACGAATCAGGGCAGAATTGCGTCGGACACGCTGGATTCGGGATTCGAGGGGCTTCTAGGACGAATCCGGTTATCTAGATTTGGACAGTGGCGCGCGGAGCGCAGAGGAGAGTTGGGAGACCAAGTTGGAAAGGGTTTGAAGCTACTTCGAAGTGCTTAGAGGAGAAAATCAAAAGGAGACCACCGATTTCTCCATAGAAACGGTATGTGGATTAATTTTTTTTTGTTTTCATTGTTTAAAAACTTTGTTTTTGTATTTTTTTCATTGTTTTTGGTTGGGTAACTTGGTGTGGGCACCATTTTTTTTTTTTGTTTTCATTGTTTTTAAAGATTGTTTTTGTATTTCTTCATTGTTTTTGGTTGGGTAACTTGGTATGACTATGGAAACCAATTTTTTTTTTTTTTTGAACATTGTTTATGTTTTTATCATTGTTTTTGCCATTTGGTTGGGTAACTTGGGTTTGGAATGGTTGGGTAACTTGTGTTTGAACTTTGGAATGGTTGTTTTAGGTTGGGTAACTTGGGTTTTCATTGTACAATGTAAAAATTAAAAATTAAAATACTAAATTGTAAATTTGTAACTTGTAATTTTGTAAATACTAAATTGTAATCCTTATTTTTCCATAGGTTCACCACTGCACCGAAACACCATTCAAGACTTCAAGTTTGCAACTTCAAAGTTCAAAAACAAACATGCCAAGGAAATTGGATCCTTTCTGGGAATATGGTGAACTTGATGCTTTGAATGATAGACTAGACTTGCAAGTTGTGTGGCCACCCTATGTCCGGGGGGTGTACAGGTTGAAGTTTCACTTTGTACAAATCCCTGGAAAAGATGTGGGGCCTTGTACAAATACAACTCCTAAACTCGTCCAAAGAGCCATGAGAGCATTGGAAAATTTAGAGCAGACTAGAGAGGCCAAAAAAGAAATCAAAAGGCAACTAAAAAGGTCAGCTGAAGGAAGTGGCACTGGTTCTACTGCAGCATCAACCAATCTGATAGCTGCCACATCATTTTTTGTTCCTTGAACCACACCTGGTTCACAACGATCTATCGGTTCAATGCTAAAAAGAACTAAGAAAGAACACGCTGACAAGTTGCTGGCAAAATCTCTCCTTTGGAGTGATATTCTTTTCAGCATTGTAAGGAATAATCCATTTTTCCAACCCGCTGTTGATGCTATTGCCAGTGTTGGCCCAGGGTACAAAATCCCTTCTTATCATGATTTCAGAGGACGGATTCTTCAAAATGAAAAGCGTGACTGCACCCAAAGATTGGAGGATTTTAGGGCATCATGGGCACAAACAGGATGCACTGTTATGTCAAATGGTTGGACTGACCAAAAGGGGAGAACCCTTATAAACTTCTTGGTTAGTTGTCCTAAGGGGACTATGTTTATCAAATTTGTTGATGCATCTGCATAAGTCAAAAATGCAAGAACTTTATGTGATTTGCTAGATGTGTTTATTTTGGAGGTGGGTGCAGAAAATGTTGTCCAAGTCATAACGGACAATGCTGCAAATTATGTTGCTGCTGGCATGATGCTTATGGATAGGCATCCTATTTTATTTTGGACACCTTGTGCTGCACACTGTATTGATTTGATGTTGGAGGACATAGGGAAAATTCCCTTTGTCAAAGATATTGTTGATTCATCCAAAAGCATTACAAAATTTATATATAGCCATATATCTGTGCTTAACTTGATGAGAAGATTCACCAACAATAAAGAGTTGGTGCGCCCCGCCATTACACGGTTTGCCACCAGTTTCATATCTCTTCAATCCCTCATGAATTCTATGTGGGATGTGAAGAGAATGTTTCTTTCAAAGGAGTGGCGTGCTTTGCCAATGAGCTGCAAACCAGAGGGGGAGGCCGTATGCAGACTAGGTGTGCGTCGTTACTGAACCTTTGGTAAAGGTTCTTTGGTTGGTTGATGGTGAGAAGCCCGCAATGGGCTATTTGTATGAGGCCATGGACAGTGACAAAGAAGCCATTCGGATCTACTATGATGGTAAGGGAGATGATGGGTTTCAGAGACAACTCCTCCTATGGGGAGTGATTGATGAGCGATGGAACAACACACTCCATCGTCCCATTCATGTTGTTGGGCTTTTCCTGAACCCTGCATTTTCTTACGCATGTGGGTTTGATTTTGAGGCTGAGATCATGGATGGATTCTTATTCTATGTCCAGAAGATGGTGCGATCTCCAGAACAACGTATAGAGATCTCTAAACAAATTGAGACATATAGGATGGCAGGTGGCACATTTGGCTTTGAGATGGTTGTCAATGATAGGACGATTAAAATGCCAGGTATTTTTTAGTTTGTAACTTCAAATTCCATTTTTTTCTTATGTTTATTTAAAATTTTATTTGTAATTTTGTTGTAGATGCATGGTGGAAAATGTATGGTGGTAGGGTACCCCTTCTGCAAAAGCTTGCCATTCGCATCCTTAGCCAAACGTGTAGCTCCTTAGGATGTCAACGCAACTAGAGTGTATTTGAAAAAATACACAACAAGAAGCACAACAGGTTAACACTTAAACATTTAAAATATTGCAAATTTCCAAATAAATTTTTGAATTCATAAAACAATATTTTTTTTTATTATAATTATAATTTTATTTCTAATATTTGTATAGTTGGAGTCCCAGCGGACTTAATGACATGGTCTACGTCTACTACAATCTTCGATTGTGGTAGGCAACTTGAGAGGACACCTGATGTGGATGCCATCTCATTGGATGGGATTGACACCATTGCTGCATGGAGGGTTGAGGCCGAGAGGCCTCTCATGGAGTCTGCTGATGATTGGTTAGTGCAGGATGTAGTGGAGGGGGAGGAGGAGCAGGAGCAGGAGGAACAGGAGGAGCAGGAGGAACAGGAGGAGGAGGTGACACCACCTGCCTCGGCTACCCCTGCCACCAGTAGAGGACGTGGTCTACCTCCTATAGCTCCTACTTCTAGTTCTTCAGCCTCTAGAGCGCATCAGACTCCACTGCCATCTCCACCAGCACGGGCACCAGCATCTACATCTAGAGGGAAAGGGAAAGTTGTGGTATTTTCTCGCAAGAGGGGCAAAGGAAATCAATAGGATTAGACTTTAGATATTTTCTTCATTTTATTGTATATGACATTATGACATGATGAGATACATTATTATATTTTTTGTTGATATTTTGAGGCTGAGTTGGGACTCAGGAGTCAGGACTTACTATTTAGGACATGATTCAATATTATGTGTGATTTTAGCACTAGAAATGATCTTAAACATCTTATATATTTAGTTCTTTTATCATATTTATGTGTCAATGTATTTATTTTATGTTGTAGATGTTTTAGATATTAAAAAATTTGAAAAAAATGAAAAAAATGAATATTTTTGTACCGAACGATTATTTCCCGATAATTACGATTTTTTCCGATTTTTTCCTCGTGCCAATATTATCCCGATAACGATTAATGCAACATTGCAGCAGAGCCTACTGCCAGCTCCACCGACCTCTACCCCTAGAGGGGCAAAGGAAATCAGTAGTATTAGGCTTTAGTTATTTGGTTCATTTCTTTGTATATGACTTTATGACTCATGATATGAGATATATTATTATATTTTTTGTTGATATTTTGAGGTTGAGTTGGAAATCATGAGTTAGGACTTACTATTCAAGACATGATTCACTGTTATGTGTGATGTGGCACTAGAAATGATATTAAACATCTTATATATTAGTTCTTTTATCATATTTATGTGTCAATGTATTTATTTTATGTTGTAGATGCTTTAGATATTAAAAAAATTGAGAAAAAATGAATATTTTTGTATGTTACGATTTTTTTTCCCGATTTTTACCTATTTTTTCACGATCTTTACGATTTTTTTCCCGCATCGAATTAATCCCGATAACAATTAGTGCAACATTGGTCCACTCTCTTTTGATGCCCTCCTTAGCGCAAAAATCAGTGAAGTCCTTATCGACATATTCTCCACCATTATCTGAGCGCAAAACTTTTATTTTCTTCCTAGTCAGATTCTCCACCAGAGCCTTGAACTCCTTTAATCGACAAAAAACCTCATCCTTGGTTTTTAGAAAATAAATCGAAGTTTTCCTTGAGTGGTCATCAATGAAGGTAAGGAAGTACTCAACACCATTGAGAACTTTGACAGACATATGTCCACAGATATCTGAGTGTATCAATCCTAATACACTCTTGGCCTTGTGTTTGCTCCTAGGAAATGCTGCCTTGGCATACTTTCCTAGAGCACATCCCCTGCATACATCATCTCGTTTCGTACTTAGATCTGGAACTCCTGTTACAGTGCTCCTGAGAATTCTCAGAGCTCCATGGTGCAAGTAACCCATTCTTCTGTGCCATAGTTCGTTCAAGTCCTTGTCTCCATGATTGCCTATTAGTGCCATTGGTGATTCTAGTTGTAATCTATACAACCGATTACTTTTGATCCTGATCTGCAATTTCTTTTTCTAGCTCGGGTGTTTGATGTATACCTTTTCCTTGATGAAGTAGACGTCATAGTCTTGCCTTGTAGTTGTTACACGAAAAGTAAGTTCATCCCCAATCCTAGTACATGCAACACATTTGTAGCACAGAACCATTCTCCCTATTTTGTCTGAAAGACTATGGTACCCTTCCCTACTGGAGTGCACTTTGCCTTGTTCCCCATGGTGATTTGAAAGTTCATCTTTTCTTCTCGATATTTTGAGAAACACTCATTGTTTCCCATCATATGCCACGAGGCTCCACTGTCTATATACCATACTTCCGATGATGCAACACTAGTCATACACGCCACTTCTTCTTCCAGCTTGGAAGCTAACATAGAGAAATCGAAATCTCTTTCTCTTGTGTAATCTTCTGAAAATCTGTGAGTCCCCTGACGTGGATGCCTCTGCATCGTGGTCTCGACCCATAACTGATTTTCCCTTCTTGTCTCTGATTACTCGCTCTGATACCAGGTGAAAATTCTATCACTACAACAACTGCTTTATTTTTCCTACTTATTCCACAATAAGTTATTTATGAAATTACTTCAATAAACATTAAAATAAATACTGCTGTAGATATCACACCGTAATACAGAAACAAACATATGCACAAGAATCAACACATTGACACAGTTATTTTGGACAACAATCCCCAGAAAAACTTAATGTGGGAAAACCGGTGCAGCAAGGGAGGTTTTTTTTTATTATTCAGCAATTCTTTAGTACAACAGGGTACCAAACTAGCTTACCCACTGAGAGAAAAGATTCTCGAGCACTACTCCCAATTCCAATGTCACCCCGACTGACCTCTGCGTGGCTCTCATACCCTTTGCGTTAGCCCCTGCTTGACTGTGTCAGCCCTAGGCCTCTCTGCGTCACCCACGCAGGCCTAGTTAATAACTGCGTAGCCTCTTGCTGCCTTTGCATCTGCCTGAAATGCCCTGCGTCTGCCTCTCCTGCCTCAGCGCTAATCTCTAGTGGCTGATCTCGTCCCTCTGTTCCATATTCGCTGCCTCCTGACTGCTCACCAGATCACTGGTTCAATTTCTCAGCTAACCCCGCTCCAGAAATTGAACTGACTAGTCTCCCTCAGTGTGTTTTCCAAGTGACCTTCAAGCCTTCTCTTATACTTCTCTCGTTGACAAATCAACGACCGAGATTAAGTCCCTAATCAATGGCTAAGATTAACTCTGGCTTGATCCATGACTTTTGGACCCTTCTATCATTGTTTTATATTAATTCACATTAATATTTTATTTTCCCTAAGATTAGACTTAGGGACTTCATTAAATATATTAATTATTTTAATGTCTTCCAAATGTTTAGAATTTGCCCAAACCATTTCTCGGTATTGGAGATCTCATGTGCTTTAGCCTCTCCACCAATTTTCGTGGCTAGAGCACATCCGATGCTACCCCAAATCAACACATTGTAGCTAGGAAAATATTCTCTCACCCTTGTCATGTGAGCTAATGCTCCACTGTCTATATATACCAGACACCCTGTGAAGCTGAGCTAGATGAGAAAACAAACTTGCCCTACAATCTGGAAGACAATTCTGAAGCCCCCTGAGTATCACATCTGTCCATGGCCTTATTGGAGATATCTGAGGAATTTGCTTAAGACATTATGAGTATAATTTTGTGCCCTATTTCTTCGGTACTAAATTTGCTATAGCGAACTGTTGCAAACCCTTTATGCCCAGACAAGGATCCACTTTGCAAAAGTTTGAGTTGCTGCTCTGCCTATGTTGCACTCGCAGCTTTTTCTGTACTCACGCGGATGTTTAGTCTGAACTCGCGTGATCTGCACATTTGTATAGACAAATCTTGCGAAATTCCTTGCGACTATTTTGAGCTAACCCGCGCGACCCTTCGAAAAATTCATACTGCAGTGCCCTCTGAGTTGCAAATTTTTCCCTTCGCCTTTGAGTTTCCCGTCTGTGAAATAAACTCTAATACCATGTGAAATTCCTTGAAATGCAACAACTGGAAATATTTCTTCTAACTGATAAACTAATTATGCAGTTTATTTTGTTTATAGCAAAATAACGAAATATTCACACTGCAATTCCTTCACTATAAAAATTAATTACGGAAGCAAAAATAGGAACCGAGAAATGTTAGCTCACACAAAAATATTGACACCATTATTTTTGGACAAATGTCCCCGAAAAAACCCAATGTGGAAAAAATGGTGCAGCAACTGAGGGTTATTTTATTATGCAACAGTGAATTCTGAGTACAATTTCTGGAAGCCCAGCTTGCTATCCAATTGGAAAGAATCTGACAAAAATATTTGGAGAGAAAATTCTCTCCCTCCACAAACAAACACCGATCTCTGTCTCCCTCTGAAAACTGGCCGTCCAACCCTTGTGTAGCTCATTTCTGCTTTTGACGATCCGCGCGGCTATGCCAGGAAAACTCATGTGATCCTCGCGGCTGTACTAGGAAAACCCGCAAGACCCTAATTGCTACCTGTCAGAAAAATCCGCATGACGGCTGTTCTGGGGTAGCTTCACCGTGGAATATTTCTGTCACTTGCTACTGCCTCTCTGGAACTGGAAATCTTCTTTCGGATCACTGTCTCTGCCTTTTGTGACACTTGCTACTCGATCTTGACTCAATCTCTCCTGCTAATCACCTACATTGGAGTATCGAACTGTCTGTATCACTAAGTATCTGCAATGTGTGTTCTCCATCTACCCATCAACCTCTTCTTATAATTTTCAGTTGGGACTCCAACGGCCAAGATTAAATCTTAACCAATGGTTGAGATTATGTCTAAGTTGATCCGTGTGAGTTTCTAGATAATTCACATCTTTCTCAATTAATTCCTATTAATTTACCACTTTTCTTAAGTTAGATTTAGGAAATTTTAATTTAGTTGAACTCTCTTGGTGGAATTTCCAAAAACAATTTCTGGGCTTTGGAGAACTGCTGAGATTTAGCCTCTCCACAAGGTTTCGAGACCAAAGCACCATCTGATGCTACAAAAAGTAACATATTTGATATCCATCATCTTTTGGGAGAGGACAATTCTATTTATTAGCTTTCCCCTTCCTCTTTTGCATTAGCCTTGTTGTCATTCCACTGTTTTTTTGTAATCTATTCCCATACCTTATTCTGGTGAAGGATTCTTTGCGCTTGGCTTAGAAGGATATTTGATAGAGTCATGAGCATTTTCGACGGGCTCTGGATCTCTTGTCCAAAGGGCTGCACCATTTTGACATGGCAATTCACCTTGCATTATGATTCAAGATATGTCATAACATTACTGGGTCATTGTTGTTACTACCATGTAAAGTGGATGCCAAATTATATATGTTACTGTTTGTGCTTAAGTTGTGTGGAAATGGTTGTGGATCCAGGCACAGGTCTGCCATATTTTTTGAGAAGTTAGGATCAGGATACAAGTCAACGGTGCATGCACATGCAAAAATAACCATGAAACAAAAGCATTGAAACTTCAGATTTCAAGAATCAAAGTTATTCATAACTTTGAAAAATAACCAAAAGGAACCTGCACGTAAAGCCTACAGACCAATTGCATGATAAACATTAGAACTCTTGGTAAACATATTATAAGCAAAACACATAAGGTCCTTGTGTTATTTGTTTATGAAAATCATAAAGACAATGAATCCATTGTAATTCCAAGAACCCCAAAGGCTTCGTATAGTTATCAGAAGCAAATGTTATCCTTTGAAACTCTGGAGAAGAGTTCTGAACACAAACTAATTGTGCCTCATGTATATTTAATGTGGTGAATCTATACTCGTATGAAATAACTGTGCCAGCCATAAGACAGCGAAAACTCTGTAATATACTAGGGAAATTTTTCCCTAGGGTTCTTAAACAACTAGCAATTTTTTTTTTTTTATTTTATTTTATTTATTATTTTATTTTTTCTCTCTTTGTGTTGTTTCCCTTTTGAAATCAATACAGGCTATTTCAGTATTAGCACAACTTTCAGTAATTGTTACTACTCTTCTAATAACACAGTAAAACATATAGTTTAATCGTCCAGCCATTCAACTATATTTAATGTAGTTCAATTCCAACAGTCCAGCATAAAACATCCAGTTCCAGTAGAATACCAAACAATGCTAATTCTAATTTCAGAGTTTGATTACTGATTAACTAAGCTGATCCAGACTACATTCTATTTGTATGGCTGATTATGACTCTAGTATGAAACTCTGGTCCTTCTGTAGGGCTGTCCGGAGGTGCTTTTAAAGCTCAGGAATAGACTCCGAGTTGCTTCAGAGAGGGAGCAAGGTATCGAGAGGGGTTACCGAACTCTGAACTGATCTTAAATAGCTCTGAACCTTTTTCGTTAGCCTCAGGGATTTTGGCCTTGACATTAAGCAACTCTGAACTTTCTGCATTAGCCTCAGGGACTTCGGCCTTGACGTTAAGCAACTCTGAACCTTCTGCATTAGCCTCAGGAACTTCGGCTTGTTTGACTTAGATGGCTCTGAACCCTTCTGCGTTAGCCTCAGGAATCTCCGGCCTACTCCAGCTCTCTGTTTAGTCTCAGTGAGGATTTGGGCTGACTTGGGAAGACCTTCTTTCAACTCAGACTTAATTCGGATGGGCACAAACTTCCGGTC